>JAQQAE010011785.1:0-13451 GCA_029823295.1 Pseudamia nigra | reverse complement strand
TAGTCGAATCTCGGATTCAGGAGGAGCAGTGTGGTTTTTGTCCTGGTCGTGGAACAGTGGACCAGCTCTACACTCTCGGAAGGGTCCTTGACAGTTCATGGAAGTTTGCCCAACCAGTCTACATGTGTTTTGTGGATTTGGAAAAGGCATTCAACCGTGTCCCTCAGGGAGTTCTGTGGGGAGTGCTCCTGGAATATGGGGTGTACTGATTAGGGCTGTTCGGTCCCTGTATGACCTGTGGCAGGGATGGATGGATGGATGGAAATCCAGGTGATGACCTTTTTTTTTGGCCAGGCAGTGTATGTAGATGTATGTCTGTATATATGTATGGATGTAGATATGTATACATATGGACAAATGAATATATTGCATTCATGACTGACAAGTAATATAGAACAGGGGTAGGATTAAATAACTTTTTCACTTCTTCCTACTCCTTTTCGAACATGCTTAATCTTGACAGATGTAATCTGCATTCTGGTTGTACTTGTACTTTTTTTGTTACTGCCTGTTTTCATTTCAGTTTTTTGCCATGTTGACGACGATGACGACGCTAGATCCAGAAGAAAATCACCATTATGGAAATTATATTTTTCATGAATAACTATTGAACTAATAAGAAAATTGCATTAAAACTGACAATATATATATAACTTTATCATTTGTTTTCATTGTCATATTCCACTATAAAGAGAAATTGAGCTGCCTTGGTGGAGGTCTACGCCCTCTGAGAGCTTTCTAGTTCATTAATTAATCACCCAAAATTGCTTATAGGTGTGGATGAGAGCGTGAATAGCTGTTTATCTCTACTGTATTTGTCTGCCCTGGGATGAACTGAGGAGCCAGTATACCACGCCTTCACCCACTGCCAGGTCTGACAGGCTAACCCTACAGGTGATTAAGTGGATTATGGAAAATGAATAAATGCATGTTATGGCAATGGAGACCACTTCTGATCTGAACACTGACAAATAATCAGTGGGCTCAGTATTTGTAGCTCCTAATTGTTTTTTTGGTTTTTTTTAAATTACACTGGAAATATTGACAGAGATACTGTAGGCATGTGACACTATCAACAACTGTCTAACTACAGTGATGTTTTTTGGAGCCAAAGTGTAATGGTTTGATTAAATGAGATCATATCTATCTAGACTAAGTTAAGTATTGGCTTCAGTCATAAGAGAAACTTAAATCAGTAGTAACAACAAGCTTACATTCCCAGATAAAGAATCCTCTTTAATTACACGGCTTGCATAGTTGGCTTTAGCTGTACTGTAACTGAAAGAGAGGCTGTTTGAATATAAAACCATTTCCATGCACCACTCTCTTTTTCAGAACAGTAAAATCCGGTAGGGCACACATGACCAATTCTTGGATTATACAGAAACATGATACAGGTCAATGCTGCCCTCCAATCAGCAGAGGTATAATATGATGCCCTGCTCATATTAAACACACAATTACCCTAATGACATCGCTGTGGCCTCATGATCCTGCATTAGAATGAAGTTATTCATCATGGTAATTAGGCAGCTTTGTATAGAAGGACTTTATTTGTGTGTATGGGAGGCAGGTTGCACTACAGAGCCCCTTAGTTTGATGGTTCCACACATGAATAAGTCATAAGTCAGGTCTATTCATTTTTCATCAAACATCCTCATCTATAATGGAAGAGTACGTCAGGCGAAGCCCTCACCTGATAGGGGCAGTCTCATCGCCCTTGTCCAGCCATTCCTGCGGCGGAATGATGTACATACACCACAGCCCCCAGTTGTAGCCGTGGGCTGCATTGGCGTACTGCTGTACCTCAAACGTGTTGTATTTGATGTTGTCTATGGCGGGCAGAATGATGCGGGTGTGATCCTCCTTCATCCGGGTCAGAATAGGTTCAGCCCTTCAGATGAGAAAGAAAACAGAGTTAAGAGCTACGTTTCTGAACACAGTAGTGTGAAGCTTCAAAGATTAAAAAGAAACGGGAGACAAGAATGCATATTTTGATTTAGCTGAAGTGTTAATGTCTTAAAAAGTGGGCAATGTGGGCTGCGCAGTGAGACCGACATGGAAGTAACATACTGTAGTTGGCCGCTGAGGCATTGGACTTCCCTCTGAAAATACTAAGTGATTAAATTTTTGTCGTGATCGTCTCATGTTGTAGATTTTATTTTGACCCTCTAATAAGTGATATGGTAGTCAATCTCTAACTTTCTGCTCAATCATTCAGGTTTTACAGCAGACAAATCTCTGCCATGCTGAGGTTTGCTGCCTCAGTAAGCTAGCAGTTAGCATTAGCTTACCCACCTATGATAGCTCTGCTGCCATTCATCTAAATATGGTCACATCCTGTTTTTGGCTCCAAAATGTCATCCAGGAAGTGACATTCCATTTGGCCTCAAAATGGCCATTCAGAAACCAATGGCTAACGTCACAGTCACTTTGTTCTCCAGTATACATAGTCTATGGTTTTAACAATAGAATGATGAAAATCTGGTTAAATATGACCATGACTATTGAAAAAATGTGGCAATGATCTTTAAACGTGGTTTCCCTGCAGACTTTATGCCTGAAAGCACACTAAGTAGTGTTAAAACACGTCATCTTACAGTTAAGCTTGATGTCAGGAAGGCATTATAAGCTATGGATTCTGATTTAACAAAGAATTGCCAAGAGAAGCTATGGCTGACTGCTGATGTCATCTCAACTTTCACTCCTGCACTATATTTACACAGAGCAGTCTGTTGAATCAGCATTTATTCAAGATCCAAAGTGATCACTTGCATCTGCTTCCCTCCACTGTTAAGGATGGAGAGGTCTTCAAAAAATGAATTTTCTGCAGGACAATCAATGATATATCACATTTCATATCTCCTATTCGAGAACGAAACCTCTAAATGTGACACTTATAACAGTGGGGGACTTGATAGCAGGAAAAACCTAGTGAAGCAAAACACATTAAATGAAAAGACAGGCTTAGTCGGCGCCTGGGAAAACTTTACACTCTTTTTTTTCCCTTATGGGTAGGGTGACAAGGCAGTTTCTGAAAAAAAATTGTACTTCAAAGTCTTTACAGTTATGTCATAACTTTTCCTTGTGCTTGATTTGTCTGCTTTTGTACTCTTATTGGGGCCCTGTATAACAATTTAAATCCTCCCTCTTCTGTAGAATGGGAAGTTAAAACATGACCAATATACTATTATGTCACATTAACATGGGCAGTAATTGTTATGTACTATTTAGGGGAATTTGTTATATTGCGCTCAGAATTGCAGTATGAGCCTGTGCAATTATGTAATCCCAAAAGGAATACATGATCACACTTTAAAGGTTCAGGTTCAGGTGAATTTTTTGGATTTGCAGAGATGTAACATAGTCCCTGTTGCACGGGCAATAAGTCCTTTTGTAAAACATGACAGACAAAGGTAGCAACTAGCTTCTGAATTTCTCTTTATGCTACTGTATGTTTAGATCTAGGTCCAGATGTGTATTTTCTAGAGTTAGGGTTAGATTTTAAGTCAACTCAATCACCATCTGTAATCACAATGTTGCTACCACAATCCCAACGGGAGTTTTACACCTAATTGTGCAGCCCTACTATGATTGCATTATATTCTTTCTTTTTCAGTTTTTTTTAACATTACTTTAATTTATTTTGATGATATTTTCACTCTCATCCTATTATACAATGATGCTGTTTTTACTCACATGTTCTTACTATTCCAATTAATGTTTTGTTTAATGTTGTTGTTCTTTGAACATTTTTTGAACATTTAGCACATCTGAAACATCTGCTGGGTAAGTAAAAATAAAATTGTGCCATATCTTAGATGTCATATGAGCAGCAAGACCTATATACTTCTGCTTTTGTTTCAAAATTTTGTATTCAGTGAAAAGGAGTGTTAAAAGACAGAAATGATTCTAAAAGTTGCGTCTGCTGGTGATTTACAATACGTATTTCAGGTGGGACACTTGGGACTTTAGATTAGTATTAGTATTACAAAGTAGTAATATTAGTAGTATTACTGTTTTTTTACGGTTTGTTTCTGCTTTATCCAAGAGGAAGGGAATTATTTTTGTGAGGCTTGGTGTGTGCAGACAATGAGTAGGGGGATGAATTAAACACAATTATAAGTGTGACCTGGTGAACATGATTTGTGGTCATTTCTGACTTCTCTGCCTGTCTGAACTACTGTAAGTCTCAATTAAAGCTGCAGTGCCCAATCATTTTGCACAACAATAATATTGCCTTTAAGGATATTGTAATTCGACTGATCGGAGAGGAAACAAGCGTTCTACCCCTTCTCCGGACACTCTTTTCACTGTACAAGTTTTGGCTGCTCATACTGTAGGTATTTTGAGGCAATTGTCTGCTCAGATTCTGACATTGAATCCTGCAGTTTTAGGACATAACCTTATTGATGGATGAAATGACATCTTTTTTCTTTGTCATGCATTTACTTGATGAATGCACCATCATCAAAGGAGAAAGGACTCCTCATTCTACAGGCCATTATCCAAATCCTACATTGTCTCTAATTGTTGGAATCGTCCACTTTTATTACAGTAAAGTATTTCTGTCCTTCACCTAGGAAGATACAGGAGGAGGTTCTCTGCCATTTAGATTATTCATTTAGTACTAAGATGAAATACCTCTTACTTTTGCTGCTTGTGTCGAGGTCATTTGAATGGCTTTCCTTGATACCACATCCCTGTGCTATTTCGAGCTGTGGCCAAGGGCAGCTGGACTTGAAATCCATATGGTGTAGAGAGAAGCTGAAGTAACTGCCAGTGGCTACATTTGTATAATCTCTTTCATGCTGAGCGATCATCTCCACCATAACTTCAAAGCAACTCTTCATCTGCTGAATTCTCCGTATGATATACTTCTGAATTTCAAAAGAAGCTGCAATTACATAGTTGTAAATGTATCTCCTAAAAATACACCCACACTTTTCTTTTCACTCTCCACCCACTGACGTTTTTGTCTTCACGATTCCTCCCTCCACCTCACCATCTATTGATCTTCTAAATACAAGACCAATTCATCCGTCAAAAGCAAAATTATTTTTATCACATTAAACAGAAAGTATAGAGGGAATGAATCCAAATCGGACAGTATAATACAATACATGTGAAATATGGAGCTGTGTTTACGTGATCATTCTATAATGTGAGTGGTTGTTGAGAGATTTGCAGCGGCATAGAGCTCCTTCTGTTCTGTCAGCCAACAATGTACTGTACTCACTGTACTGAAATGAGTTTTAAAGGAGAAATATTGTAAAAAGTAAGTTGTCATGTCTTTTCCTATTGAAAATACAGGGCAACATGTTTCCTTAATGGAAGAAAAACACATTCCTTTTTCGATACTTGGTCTTGAAAAAAATAATTTGAATTTCTAGATAACTGCTGAAATGAACAATAAACAAACAATTATGGTCCTCATTCAGTCATCCAGACCCACCAGGAGCAGCAAAACCACTCTGATATCTTTGGTTAACCCTTTACATGGCACAGTAAGATTTGTGTTCCTGACTTTACTTTAACAACTTTTCAGTTTATATCTTGTACATTATGCACAGGCGTGGTTATGTTTTGTTCATTTACGTAGATTTTTAGAATATTTTGTACATTTTGATTTAGGGCCTATTTTGTTCATGTCGATGGACTGAGGCTATTGTTCACAACAGTCCATCAACATGAACAAAATAAGTTAAAATGACTTTACTCATGTTACGTTTTGTGACTTCTTTTATTTCATTCAGTTTTTGTGCATTTTGTTTATTTTCCTCATTTTGCTAATTTTTCTGGATTATTTGGCACATTTTTACTTATTTTGTTGCATATTTTTGTTCATTTTGTTTGTTTTTATTATTGTCTTCATAATTTTCGTTCACTGTCTTCATTATTGTGTTCTATTTTATGCATTTTCTTGAATATTTTGGTTTTTTTTGTGCATTTCCTTGGGTAGTTTGTCACTTTTTTCAGTTTCTTGATTTTCTTCATCTTCATTTTCTTCAGTATTCTGTTCATTTTTTTACCATTTTGTTAAATTATTTTTTTTCATTTTTTGTTATTATTTTTTGTCCAGTTTTCAGTCACTTTTACTGACACAAATGGGCTTCTCTGAGGTCTTACATGAACTATGTAATCACACAAAGGTCAACTGTGTAGTCACAATGCCTGTTAAAGGGTTAACTTGCCAGGGAGGCTTCCTGATGGAATTCATGACACAAACAAGAAAAGAGTGTGGTCAACAAAAGCTCATTTATATTCACATTTAAATCAAGAGAAACAGAAACAGCCTGTTTGACAAGGCTGAAAACAATACGTGGTAGGAAGGAAGATTTCTGTGTATTTTGAGTTTAGATTTAAAATTCACCCTTTAGCAACATGTGGCACTTGTTAAAATATGTCTGCTTTAACTTCAGAAAGATTATTCATGTTTCTTCAACATGTAATAGAGGGATAAATAAATAAGTTGGCAACTGGAACTTACTCACTGCTATTACATAATATATAGCAGTCAAACTGCATTTCTGTTGTTTATTAGAGCAACAATGTATTTTGTTTTATGCTGACAGAAAGGTTTTGCTGTTATAAACTGTTATAAACTGTTAATCAATGTATTATCACATTATACATGGTTAAGTTTAGGTACTTTGCTAACCAGGTTTTGTTTAAATATCAGAAAAAAACAACTCATAATCTCTTTAACATTCACAGAAGCCTGTGTCAAAAATCAATACACTACAGTACGTGAAATGCATATAAAACATTTATCACATGTGTCTAGAATAGAATATATTCCTTTACATAGGAGACTCAGACACTGTCAGATATTCTCTTTGATGTAAAATAATAAAATAGATTTTGACCCTGATTTTTTTTTTTGTGATTTTAGATAGAAATGTAATATATTTTTTCAGAAGCCTTTTGAAGTTTCAAAGCCATCTGACAAATTGAAATTCATTCTGGACAGCATGGGCAAACCATGTCATGTGAAGGCCAGCATGTCATATACAGTTTGCAAGTGCGAACATGAACAAAGACTTTGTTTTAACCTTCAGACTGCTTAATCAGCCCCTGCCGAATCACATACTGTGTGTTACAGCTGCTGCTACAATCTCTGTCCCCACCCTCTAACCTTGAGGAGATCTCATCTTTGCTCATCCCAGCTTCTGCTCATCCTTCCATTCATCTCTGTGTGTCCTTGAGAACCACAGAACAGAAATCCTGTTGATAAGACAGAGCTGTCGTGCAAAGGAGGACGCATCTGCTTTTGACAGACGACTCAATGACGTTCCTCCCCCTGTATCTGCCATTTAATCTGCGTCACACTGAAAGGGTTATTCTTCCATATCGGATCTAATCATGCTCACTTTCTTATTACAGGGGTATTTTTCCTACTTCCAATGATGAGTCATCTTATAATATGAATACATGTTGACAACCTCCATGGCCCTTCTCCCCACCATGTCATTTCTTGCTGTGGTTCACACAGAGACGGGATATTTTGATATACAAACTACATTGCTGATTCTTAATAATAGCAGGCACCTTTGTGGAGCATCACATCAGGCTATGCACACATTTCGCAGAATTAAACAAATAGAGTGAAGGGTCCTACTGGAAAAAGACACACAAGATAAATATCACCACAGTTTATATCTGCTTCATTCAACAGAGCAGCCACAGAGGGTATTTCACATTCTGTCCTACCTTTTGTCCCGAGCGGAAATAAAAATCCAGCAGCTCTCCTTTTTTGATTAATATATCTTTTATATAAAGTTTCAAAATGAATGGATGGCAATTTGAAATCCTTCTGAAATGGGGAATTATCAGATAATGGGATCTAACTGCACAAAAAATAATTCTTCAAGAGCAGCAGGGTTCTCAGTATCTAAAAGAAGACCCCTTTTAATTGTACATGGAATTTAATGTGGAAGAATGTATGACTTACCCATGTCCAGAAAATGTCGTTTTTCGGTACATACAGTAATCTTTTATTAAAGGCAATGTATGTACAATTTCTCCTGCTTGTGTTTTTAAAAAGAACTATTCAAACTTGCCTCCTCCTTTTTGTTCAGTTAGAGGGAGGGGTAAAGGTTAAGTGAGTATTATAACGCATTAGACAAGAGAGTACCAAGAGAAAAGCATAGAACGTAGAAAATTTAAATGTTTTATCCAAGTGAATGTATTGTAAATCACACATAATTTACCCACACAATTGCCAAATGTTATTGTAATGTTCTAGAAAGAATTACAACATAGACAAACACTTTTAAATTTGTCTCCTTCCTCCAGGATGTTGAGCTCAGGTTGTTTTCGATTTTGCTCCAACCGACAGTGTGATGTTGTGATTGGCAGAATGATCCTTGTGGAGACTTCACACACACACACACACACTAAAACAAGAGGAAAATGGACAATAAAAAATGGCCTGTGCAGCTAAACGTAGCACTGCTTACTAAGAGATGGTCAGGGGTGATGATTGAGGAGACCATGTATTTTGGGTTGGAAAAAATATAAATAAAAATATACTTTCATTTTAAAGAAAGAAGTGAAATATTTTACACACACATGTGTATATGTATATATGTATATGTGTGTGTGTGTATAGATAGATGGATAGATACCACTCATCTTTCTCAGACATGTTCGTATATGTAGGGCACATACAATGCTTGCCAGTCTCTTGCCTCTCATAAAAAATGGAGAATTCAAAGGAAGGACAGGTATTCACAGAGAATTTAAATTCATTGCAGCATAAGGGTCTTTTGAAGTAGACAGTGAGATGCAGAGGCATGAACTGGAAAAGGCGCACTGTTAGATTCCACACGGCCACTAAAAGCATTCACTCAGGATGTGGCAGATGTGATACAAGTATAAAGGCAGCATAAATGTCTCATCTTCTCTGTGGTTTTGGATTGTGCTCTATGTAGCACTGAGGATGGAGCTACAGCCTTCATTCTTGTCTCCACACCGGTGTAAAAACAGCTCCAACACCAGGTGATATGAGCAACAGTACAGATTAGGGCTGTCAAACTATTAAAATTTTTAATCTGATTACTCACAGGGTCACTGTGGATTAATTTCAGTTAATTACGATTAATACCCATTCATTGTTTTTCATTTTGTGAGAGCAACAACACTCATGACAGAAGGTGATATATATACTTTACATGTTTTTATTTAAACTAAACAGTGGTTGCAGGAGTAGCAAGATATTCAAATAGTTAGTGTTACTGAAGTCCAATGATCTCCTGTCAGGACGACTCTTTATTTTCTTTTCAGTTTCATAGAGCCCATGGATTTTTGTCATTATGGTGCTTCTTGATGGTGCTTTGTACAAAGCGTCTTGAGATATTAACCAGTCTGCTGTTTTTTTACAATCCACCTGGCAATCGTCAGTTTGTCAGAGGTCGACTTACTGAGGCCCTCTATGTGATCTGGTCCATCTTTAAATTTTTGCTCCATTATTAAGATATTACGGCAAGTAATCCAACAAATGACTGCCGTGCTGGGGTTTGATTAACATGTCGCTATAGTAACAACTCGCTAGTGAAGTCGAACCGATTCGGACCTTTGTATCTTCTATTTAATCAATATGTTCATAGCTATACCTGACATATGGGTACGTGTTTACACTAACAACACCAGAATATGACTTTGTTTGACACTGTGTGGTGAAGTTTTGCTGCATCAGTAAGCTAGCGGCTAATATTAGCTTCCCATGAGTCCTCTGGCATGAACGTTTCGTAAGCCCCACTGCCGTTCATCCAAATATGGTTGCATCCTGTTTTTGGCTCCAAGATGTTGTCTAGGATGTCACTAATATACAGTCTATGACACAAACTCTCCTCAAAAAGTTGTTTGTGGTGTGTTCTGTTCTTTTTCTTCTTCTATTCTTCCACCACATGAACTGTACTGTGCTAGAGTGTCCACACAATTGGTGGCACTCCACTATTTTCAAATGTGCATTGTGCATGCGTTAATTGTGATAAAATTTTTAATCAAATTAATGATGCAAATGAATTAATCTGGATTAACGCGTTAATTTTGACAGCCCTAGTACAGATATAACAACAATGCAGCTCGTCAATCTTTAAGAAAAATAGTATGTCGCACTGAATTAAATTCTCTTACATGCTATAATAAAATGTAGTTTTTTAAGGATGTGCCAACATAGACTGGTTTTATTCATGTGTTTCTTCTAATTCCACCAGTTTGTCCCATTTTCAGATTAACTCACCAGGTCACATAGCAGTGAAGCATTCAACATTCATCAAAGTGTGCTTTCTGATGCATATATTTCATTGAAACCTCCCTGAAATGCCAATCTTATCTCCAGCTCACACTCAGCAGGGAGCGGCCGCTACACGCGTTATCATTAATTGTTAACAACCTGAGATTGGAACCGTGCAGGGGTTTCAAAAACCAAATAAATATCAATTGCTTCGCACCTCCCCTCTGCATTTATGTGTTCAAGTGTGGAATAGAGTAGGTCCTCATTACGGCACACTCTAATTTCCTGCTATTAATCCTGGTTATTTACAGAGTATAAGAGGGAAGCTGGTGCTGTTTGAAGCAGAATGGACACCCTCTGTCTGAGGGATGGACAGATATAAAATGCTGGAGTTGATGGACTGTGAACATTCAGCTGATGCAATACCGCATTAATGACAGGCAACAATGTCATATCCTAATATTGAGGCAGAGCAAAAGCATGAAAATCTGAATCCATTACTCCTTCAGTGAAAACTGCTCGCTTCTCAACTCCCCATAAACCAACATGGTGTGAAGGAATAGGAAACAGCTGTCAAGTGCACTATACAGTATGATACGATTATGTTTGCTTTAGCAGTAATGCGAACCAGCAATACATTTCAGCTGCGAATGTACAGCACCCCGGGGGGGATGCCATGCCAATGAATCACACCACTGCAGCTAAAGCTGGCAACAGTGTCTCTGGCTCAGTATTCACAAGCACTGTATGCAAGGTCATTGAGGGAGAGTCACCACAACATCCAGAGGAACCATCCATCTCACTTATCACTGTACGTGTCATGGGGAATAATCATATTATGATAAATAGGGGGCTTCTTCCATTGTAACAAACAGACACTGTACTGTAGATATCACAAGAGACTCTATTTGAATAAAAGGAGCAGCGCAGATAATGTAAATTTACCTTTACTCACACATGTGAATACGCTCCTTGTCAGCCATCTCTGCAATCACGGTATCCCTATTACCCAGCAAAGTCTTACAGAAAAATCACAGGGATTTTGCTTTACTGTTCTGTGATTGTAAATGTAACTCCACGCAAAAGACAATCTGAAGGCACCACAAAAATAAAAAGGGCAGCGGGATATCAAAGGGAGATGGAGATACGTGGGTGAGAATGAGGGAGGCAGGGGAGAGGGGTGTAGAGCAAGATGGCAGCATGTGAACAAACTCAAAGGAAATGTGTCGACAACATCCTCGGTATGTAAAACAGGGAGCGGTGAGGGGCTTCCACGAGAAACGACAAAGAGGATACTTGTGTCGAGGTGAACAGGTTACACAGGGCTAGGAAATGAATGTCTATTTTTGAATGAGAACAGATTGGAAAACAGATGAGAGAATCACCGGGGTATCAATTATCATCAGTAATGCACCTCAGCAATGGTACAATTTTCTCCCTCCGTGCTGCTTGTTGAATGGGCGGCTGGTTAGTTCGCCTTGCTTAATGTAAGACCCTCTAGGCCTTCACTTGTCACTGATGCATGACAAGGCTCTACTGAGAGGCAATGATGAAGGCATGTCACATCACTCCTTTGGATGGGTCGTAAGGTCACAGTGTTATGATAAATGGCAGACTAATTCATCACGGAAAGTATGCATTAGATTGTTTTCCAGGAGTTTCAGATTAAAGTTGCGAGACAACACTGCCAGAATGACTCACAAGCTCCCAACTGTGCTGGCAGATCTTTGAAAAGTGGGTGTTGTAAATCCAACTCTGAAAGAACAGTTTGCAGTACAACAGCAAATACACATCCACTGAAGTTTCAAAATAAATATTTACCCTTTCAAATCTCAAGTTTCAGTGCTTCACAACTTTTTCCATAACACAGGTGCTGCAGTTTTAAAATCATCGTTTATTGTACTATGTTTCAAACCCTAGGAAACAAACAACAACACTGGCTCTGAAAATGTAGAAGCGCTGTAAAGATGGTTGTTCTGAAGTATGAAGAAACAGAAATACAAAATGAGTTTTTGAGGAGCTTTTGTGTGGGGAAAGTGCCGTGTTGTAAGGTGTGAAAACAGAAATCGATGTTATATTTGCAGAGCCTACAAAACGTACCTTCAAATCTTTTATGATCTGAAGGTTTTGTTCTTCAGGTTCAAAATATGACATAATATTGATCCCATAATTATTAAAGTGGGTGAAACACTGTCTAACAGAATTAAGATTACCTTCGTGGTTAAGGCTTTATTAATTGTTTTTGTCATTATTAGCTTATTTATCTGATTGTTCACAACATAACTTGAAATGTTATGAACCGATTTGGATGAAATTTTCATTATAAGTCAGAAATGGCACAAGGACTAATTGATTACTTTGGTCCTTGGTGCATAGATTGGTGACATTTGTCCTTATAATGCTACAAGAAACGGCCGACATAGGACGACACCATAAGAGATTCTGTCAAACCACAAAGTATCTGAAAATGTAGAAATGCTGTAAAGAGAACTCTTCTGAAAAAAGAAGAAATAGAAATACAAAATGATTTTTGAACACCTTTTGTGTGGGGAAACTGCTGTATTGTAAGGCATGAAAACAGAAACCATTGTAATATTTGCAGATCCTTTTTCAGACTAGAAAACTTACTTTCAGTCTCAGGGAAAAAAAAAATATATCTTCAAATTGATTATTATGAGAAGCTTTGGTTTTCAGATTCCAAATGCGGCAAACTATTCATCCCATAATTTTTAAAGTGCGTTAAACACTGTCTAATAGAATTAACATTGTATTTGTGTTTTAAAGCATTCATGTTGTGTACTGGATTATTCCAGGGGTCTGCAACCCATCACTCCAGAGCCTCATCTGGCTCTTTAGCCCCTCCCTAGACATCTTTACATTATCCAGTTGTGAAAATGTTTGGTTCCTTTTTTCATTATTTTGTTCATTTCTGCTCATTTTATGGATATTTTGGTCATTTTCTGGATCATTTTGTTCCCTTCTGGTTGATTTTATTTATCATTTGGTTCATTTCTGTTTTTCATGTTTTTCATTTTCCACATACTTTGTTTATTTTCTGGAGCATGTTGTTGATTTTTATTTATTTTCACTCAGTTTGGTTGCTTTTGTTAGTTATTTGATTCATCTGACCTCATTGGAGACATGCTTGGTCAGTCCATCACCTTTACCCTCAGCCTCTTTAGCAAGGCAGTGATCATCTTGGAGGTGTGTT
>JAQQAE010011784.1:0-13452 GCA_029823295.1 Pseudamia nigra | reverse complement strand
GAAACAACAAATTTAATTTTAACGATCAACCTACGAAGCTGGACACACAAGAAACCGCCAACAGTGACCGCGTCACACCCCCCCCCGCCCATGACTCAAACTGAAAATGGTGTGTGTTAAACGCTACAAAAGAGCAGCTGAGGAATTAAGGTTGAAAGAGGTTATAACGCAAATACCGTATTTTTCTGATTTTTCTATCTTAAAATACAAACAAACAATCATCCTTTTGAAAGTTGCTTGGATGAAATGTGAATTACACTAAATGTTCTTTTTCAGTGATACCTGGTCCATACAAAGAAGGAGAGGTAGGATCTGATGAGTTCTCACTTTGCACAGTTTTTTCTTTCTTATTAAAGGCATCTCAGGGATGGATGTGTGTGTTGACGTTGTTATATTACAGTGTAGATGTATTTCTGACATGGGGGTTTGACAGATTTCTATGTTTTTGTGTTGAAAGCAGCAGCTGTCATGACATTTGTATTAGAGCCATCCAGTCCAACCTTGAGCAGATTTGTGAGGCATGATTTAACTTTGGGACAGGAAACGTGCTTCTGCTCTCCGTTTCCCTGGCTGTAATCCGTCAGCCTCCTGCGAGACGCCAGCCCTGGGGCTGACGCAGGCCGCACATGTGTCATCAGTCACTGAAGCCTCAGCTCGCAACCCATTTTTAACTCTGCTCCTGTCTGTTGTGCCTAGGTCGACTCTCAAGGGAACATTTTGCTGACAACATTAGAGATCCACAACGAGGTGGGAGGGAATGAAATCACAACCACCATGAGCGAAACACACAACTCTTCCTCCATGATATTCGACAACTCAGGCGTCCAGTACAGGAAGCCGAGTTCGGGGCGCGAGCCGGGCCGCCAGAGCCTGGACAGAAACACGCACTTAAAGAGAAATCGACTGCGAAGACGGTCATCACAACTTAAGATCAAAATCCCAGACCTGACCGATGTGAATGCAATCGACAGATGGTCACGGATAATATTCCCCTCCACTTTCTCCCTTTTCAACTTAATCTACTGGCTTTATTATGTGAATTAATGCGCTGCTGTTTTTTCAAGCCATTTCCATGTTGTTCATGTATTTGAATGAGAAAACTTCACGAAATGGAGTTGATGACATTAAAAAACCTTAAGAACAGTTTTGAAATATTACTCACAGAGAAACAAGGATTTATCCACATACTATGCGTATTTTACGAAGACTTTCTTGTAAATTACTCTGTGATTCTTGTGAAGACCTGGAACATTTCATGGGTTGAAAACAATGTCTTCACACAATCTGAATTGTCAGATTATTTACAAAGTAGATCTGTTGTCACAACTGTACCCGTAATCTAAGTATAAAATGTGGTTATCCTGTTACGTGTTGCCAGACGCACAAATCAGAAAGACAAATCTGGTGACCCTTCAACGTGAATGGACAAATCTGATCACACATACACGGACCAAACTCTGACATTATGATCTGTACAACAATTTGGAGTGAAAGCAGACTTAATTTGCCTTGATGCCGCCAACTATTCACTGGTTTTGAGGTGAAGACTGGATCTGATATGACCTTCCTCCAATGTTAGCAGAGGTTTCGCATGATTCAAGGATGTCAAACTGTTTGATTTTAAAGTTTTTAACAAGAGAGAAGTTGATGGGGTTGATACCAGCATTTTATAAAGCTGTCATTCTGTCATTTACTGCCATCATTTAAAGGAAAAGTTTCACATTTTGGGACTTATTTAATTTCTTGCCAAGAGTTTAATAAAAAGATTGATACCACTATTATGTTAAATGTGAAGGTAAAGCTAGGTGATAATTAGTATAGCCTAGCTTCAAAGCCACAAGCAGGATGAAAATAGCTAGCAGGTCTCATATGAGGCTCACTTAAACTCTGCACGAGGTATTTTATGTTAATATATGAATGTAACAGTTGTCAATGGTGCAAAGGTTTAAGGGTGTGTTTACGTGCTTATGGAGTGTTTGTGCTGGGATCCAGTTGTTAACTCCTTGATTTCTGTGGAGAAGACCTGGGTCATTTTTACCTAAAAATTCACTTGTTCATCACTGAGATCTTCCATCCTTCTTTTCTGCTGATTTATTGTGGTAATGTTTGCCTCTTCTCCACTGACAGTGTCAGCCTTCCAGTAGATGCTATCTTGATGAAAGGTGCTGTCTACAATGTTGGCAAATTAGCAAGTAGCCGATTGTTCATGGCAGACAGATATAAATGATTAAACAGGAGACCTACCAGTCAACTCGGCTTACAACCTCACAGTTGTCAAGCTGGTATGTCTGTTCTTTTCTGACCTGTAACACATGTTGAAGAAATCTGAATCGCATGCTGTCTCTCCTCGACCATCCTGTAGTTACATAATCAACATTTGCCCAAGCTCAAGCCCAAGTAGCTACCACTGTGACTGTTTTCAGCTCTGTGAGTGAGTGCATGAGCTCGTACACTTATAAGGTTGTAAGCCATGTTGACAGGCAGGCCACCTGACTAATCATGTACCACGGATTACAAAAAAACCATGGGCTACTCACTTGTTTGCCAGCACCCTTAGTGAACCACAAATTCAAAGCAGAAAAAAACTACAGTTGTGTCTGAAAAGATCATAAAACAATTTTGCAGGAAACTAGATGACTTCAAAACAAATGTGCACTCTAGGTGATGTCAATACAGCATGTTTTTGCCATACATGTACAGTGTAGTAATATGCCCATAGGTAAAAACTGAAGGAGTGCAATGTTTATGACTTGCTTAATGTGACACAAATACAACAGAACAGCTATGAATTAGCAGCCAACTCAGTCCATGTATCAGCTGTGTTCAGTCAATGTTGGTGGGATTGCTCTGACTTTCTGAGTTGGAACCCCAACTAAATAGATAAAACAGAAATATGTAAAACTACTGACAGGACACCTAACACTACCAAAAAGGCTGAAAATGACTCTTCAATGAAATGTTCAAAAAAATCACCTTTAAATTATATGACGTCATTGCACAGAGCAACCACTGCTGTTCATGGCTAGCAGGTAAAGCAGGTGTAGTGGGCTGCATAATGTGAAAGTAATGCAGAAGTAAAAAGTCTTTAATTTGGGTGAATGGGGCCCATTTTATGATTTTGTATTCTGTCCTTCGGATGAGGGAGACCTATACTGGTGGAGGTGCCACACACTACAGTAGAGCAAAAATGAAGGCCATTCGGGCCGAACTGAGCAGTCGGTGGAAAAGTGGCAATTATGCTAGTGAATGTTTAGAAACTGGGCTAGATGATGTAAAAATGAGCTCACAGTACAACACAAAGTAATTAAAATTATGCATGAATCTTATTGAAACTTTAATGAACCTAACAAGTGCTTTTCAAAATCCAGCTAGCTATTTCCTTCTTGCTTCCTGGTGTTTATGCTGAGCTACTCATTTGCTGACAGCGGTATCGGTCTTTTCCTGTAACTCCCAGGCTTATATGATAGACATGTACAGTTCTGCATCTGATCTGTTTACATCTTATCACTGTACTTTTAGCAATGCTGTCACAACTCCCTCAAGACTATTATGCATGTTTTTTCAGAGTGTGCAGTAATTTTCAGTCATTTTCAGTTGGCATCTGCTTTTGTACATATTGTATTATTTTCAACCGTTTCATCTCAGATTAATTACATGACTATGTTGTCAACATTGTTTTGCTTGGTGAATTTCAGGCCTCAGAATTTTGTTTGTTAGTTTTCGCATGACATTATGAATTCCTATTTGTGTTGTAAATATAAAACACATATCTTAATGTGTGATTATTTCTGTTCTTTCCTTAAGCACTTGTGTACTATAAGTGAGTAGAAACTGGAGAGCCACGGTATAGAATATCTTGAAAACAACAAGTGTTCACACCATACCATCTGCACTGCTTGGTTGAGCTACTTGCACAGCGTAGGAGTGACACCACCTGTCAGAAGTCCACACAGCTTGACAACACCCATGTGCACCCACTGACGAAACCCAACATCCCATAGCAATAAGAGAAAAAAACTAGATAATAGTGCACCATTCTGCAAGACGTGTGTAGGAGCTTGACATGTTCGAGGGCACTTCAGCTGAATACGGTATGTTCTGTCTTACATAAAGGTTAGACCTATAATTTAATCCAATTTTTTTAGTATTAATTACCAGTTCATGAACACTTAATATATCCTTTACAACACATGGCAACATTGTTAAAAGCAGGATATTTTTAGTACAAGTAATATGCTTGTGACCCACTTTACACATTTTTGGTGCTGAAAATACACTTTCAAACTATTTTCATTTACTATAATGTAGTTACAAACACACAGGAACAAATTGTAATAGCTGCCTAATTGAGATCTATTGAACAGTTATCAACTGTTAACTATGAAAAATTGAGCTATACAATATAAAAGGGTAAAACGAGTAGTGGTTTATTTATTACAAATAATTATTTTCCAAATGTGACTGAATTATTGACTTTAAATGGAGTTGTTGAGATTTACTGGATTAATTCTGGTGTTTATTTGCTTATGAAGTTCTTCAGGAGACTGTCTTGGCTTATTTCTTAAACATTCAAAGGAGAAGATTCACCTGTGTACTTGCATGAAGTTCATGGTAGATTCTGTTTTGTGCTGGTTATTTGTTAACATTAACTCTTCATGGGTAAACATTTTTTCTGGTTCTTATGTGCCTTTCTTCTGCTTCTCTACAGCAGCAGTCAGCATCAGCCACCTCCCAGCATCAAACGTAGGCCGTGTTCAGACCTTGGATTAACACCTGTCCTGACAAATACACTATGACTAAATCCAATTACATGCGCACAGCTTGAATGTAAGGTCAAAACTGCAGTTGTACATAACAGAGCCTGTCACCTTCACCTTTGACCTTTTGTCTCCAGAAACCTCCCCAGAAGCGCTCTACTTGTTTCTGAATTAGAGTTCAGACACACAGTCAAACAGCTTTACATTTGGAGACAATAGGTCAAGGTCACAGGATTATAAAAGTTCGAAATCAGTTTTAGCATAGAACAAGTGTATTATCAAACCTAAGGCCAGCAAATTTGAACACAGATTACAAGGAGATGTGTCAGTCAAAGATGTAGAAGGAGTACCTTATAGTGGGTTGCAGATGTTTAGGCACCTCTGATGAAACTTTCTATTAATGTGAATAATGAAGCCAGGGGAAGATGAAGTCAACAGAGCAGTCTTGAACAGACTGCTCTTTTGAGGTCTATCCACAGATTTTCAATTATGTTTAGGTCAGTGGACTTTGAAGGACATGGCAAAAGCTTCAGCTCGTGTCTCTTGAGGTAATCCATCATAGATTTCGAGGTGTGTTTAGGATTATTATGCATTTGTACTGTACAAGCCATCCTCTTTTTAATTTTAGCTTTTTCACAGATGGTGTTACATTTGCTTCCAGAATTTGTTGGAGTTTAATTGAATGCATTCTTCCCTTTACCCGTGAAACATTCCCTGTGTCACTGGCTGCAATACAAACCCAAAGCATGATCGATCCACCCCCATGTTTAATAGTTGGACAGATCTTCTTTTTGTGAAACCCTTTCTTCTCCAAATGTACCATTGCTCATTCTGGCCAAAAAGTTGTATTTTGTCTCCAAAATGCATCAGGCTGGTCTAAATGTTCATTTGCAAACTTCAGACACTGAGTTTTGTGGTGAGGAAGCAGGAGAGGTTTTCTTCTGACGACTCTTCCATGAAGACCATATTTGTACAGGTATTGCTTAACAGTTGAACAGTTGATCACACCTCCAGTGTCTGCCAGATCTTCCTCGAGGACTCTCACAGTCAAAAGGGGTTCTGACTTGCTTTTGCAGCAATACTACGTCCTGCTCTCTGATATTTTTCCTTGTGTTGCAGACTTTGCTTTGGCCTCCACCATTCCTGTTAACTGCCATTTCTTAATTACATTCCAAACAGAGAAAGTTGGTACCTGAAAATGCTTTGCTATCTTCTCATAGCCTTCTCCTGCTTTGTCAGCATCAATAATTTTCAGTTTCAGGATTCTAGGCAACTGCTTAGAGGAACCCATGGCTGCTGAGTGTTGGAACAAAGTCAGAGGAGTTTTGATATTTTTAACACTTTGAAATTTGCATCACCTGGTCTTTCCTAATGATGACTGTGAACAAGCCATGACCCGGTCAGGTTAACTGAGGTCTCAGCTTGCCAAAGGGGGGGCCTACGGGGTATTAATTATACAGGGTGCCCAAACTTTTGTTGCGGCCTTTTTTCCTTTTTTGTTATTTTGAAAATGTAAAAGATAAAAATAAAACCTGATTAAAAAAAAAAATTTTTTTTACATGTAATAGGAATGTCTCCGCTGTAACACTATACCTTTTGGAGATTATTTCATCCTCCCCTGGCTTCATTATTCACATTAATAGAAATTTTCACCAGGAGTGCCTAAACATTTGCACCTCAGTGTACTACTGTATATATGTGCTTGGTACCTCAATGAAGCTTTGCCGCCACTTTTTTTGACCTCTCCATGAGGAATTAGAATTTTCACCATCTGCTGTTGACAAATACAACAGTCAAAGTCATCAGATGGATAGTTATGGTGTACTGATTCATTCACCATGTCAGTTGCAGTGAGTTAACAGGTAGAAAACCTAACCCCACATTGAAGCTTCTGCTACTCACCGAACAATGTATTAAGTTGGCGAAGAAAAATGGCAAAGCTGTCTGTTCTACTTTAAATGAATGTATGCACTACATATTAGACAGTAGTTTACTTGCACATTGAGCTGGAAAGCTCCAGTCCAGTCAGACCCCTGACCAAGAGGGCCAGACTCCAACACAAACTTCCTTCAAGCTTGTGAGCATGCATTGCATAAATATATTGAACAATTTATGTCTTTATGTGAAGTCACCTCATTTGGCTCTGACATTTCAAATATACAGTGCTGCCCAAAACTTTTTTTCACTCTGTGTTCATGTTTATCCAGCACTACAGCATAATAAAATCAGTGCATAAATGTTATGCTGCAGCTCTGGATATCATAAACTGAGTTGGAAGAGGCAATTTTCTTACTGGGACCTCGTCAGCAGAAATTAGATTCAAACCACCATAATAATCACAGAGATATGATCCCTGTTTTAGTGTGTGTTTTATCAGCATCGAGGTCATGACAGAGCGTCTCTCAAATGAGCACTGGTGGTATAATATTCATAACACCCAAGCGAACTGTAACTACCTTAATCATTCATTAGTCAGTCGTGTTCTTCATTTATCCCCTCTATCCTTTCCGCAGCACATTATTATTTGACAAACGTTAGTCATTCTAATCTCATTTGTGTGACTCTGCTTGTTTGCTACTTATCCCCTGCCTGTGGTAATGTTGTGATTGGCGTAGTGTGGGATGAAGGGCTTTGACAATACGTCTATGTAATATGCCTAAACCGCAATAATTTAATCCACAAATTACTGCTGATTTACAGTTGTGTGAGTGTCAGACAAATGAACAGCAGAGATGTGTTCTGCTATGCACATTATTCTGATGTGAAACAACACATTTCCAATTCCCCTTTCTCTCACTTTCACATTTCCATAAAATCTGAATTCTGCAAGCTCCACTCCTCTCCACTCTGATTAAATGGTTTTGTTCTGCTGACAGATGAGATTAATCACACCGCTGGAACATTTCTTAAACGTAATGAGTAATAATGATTGAATGAAGCAGGAATAGTGAATACATAGCAGTCCCATGTATTTCATTTACCTGCAGGCAAGTTCCTGATGGTATTTACTCTTCCTTTTCCTTGTGTACAAATAGAGCAGTCTATGAAATATTATACCTATAAATCTCAAGGGTTTACTGCTGCTTCAAAAGGGACTGATCTACCTTCCTAGATGCTTTTCTCCTGAACAAACCCCTAGTAATCAAACCCTTTGGCCTAAATTTTGATGTGAAGTGGCAAGTGGAGGTTAATTATTGTCAACAAAAAGCTTGTGACAGCTTCATTATGTAATATTGTAATACCCATATATTCCTATCATATATGAGGTGTGGAGACCATATATAAAAGATGGACAAACCCTGCGTGAGATGGGTTAAATGAAACATGGACGTACATGCCTTTAATTATGTACCTGTCATCTGTATTATCTAAACAAGAGTTATATAGATTTACACCCACACACTTTGTTCATAGATGTAGGAATTAACTATGGAGACTAAAACTGTTGTTTGTACAAGGTTGTAAACATGTTTATTTCTGCTGTAAAGTTCTGCATTTGACTTACACTCAACCACAGTTGTTTGCCGCTTATTTTAGTCAAGCACTAAGGATGTACTTGTTTCACACCTAAAGCTTGGATCATAATGTGAATATCAGACACACTTCCCCTGCCCAGTGGAGGAAGAGGTGAGCCATGGCGGAACACGGTGGCTCAAGCACAAATACAAGCATGTGGACATGACGTAGACCTGATATATAGACCTTTATAGATTTTTCTGATGCCTCTGCATGCAGGAAGCCCAATTAAACTGAAAATCACCACTTTACTAATCCAGTAGAAGTCTGTATGTGACCACAAATGGCTCTGACATAGGCCACAATGTCAGTAAATTTGTATGTGTGGTATTGTGACATGATCTCTTGTGTACAGACATATCGGCGCCTCAACACACTTAGAGCTGAGTCATTGTGAGTGCAGACCCGTGGGGGAATGGGGAGAGGGGATAATTGTGCTTTGGTGCAGCTCTGGCCAAATGGCTCTAGTGTGAGTACATCACAAAATCAAGAAGAAAAAAAATGATGAAGCTGTGCCACTTCTCACAAATTTTAAAGAAGTAAATGTTCTTAATGGGCTACTGTAGCTCAGGGCCGCAGTGGGACTTATTTTCATCCCTGGAGTTTCATGCCTCAGACCGGACCACGTTAAATTACAACCTATCATTATTAAAATCATGTACATGAACAAGTCATGGGCTTACGGTAGAAATAAAGAAAACAAGAAAAAAATACCTTGTGGAGGACAGATTCAAACCCATGATCTATGGATTACTGGCCCAACGCGCTGTTGTACCTGTCTTTAACCTAAGAGGTTTTCCTAGTTCAGTAGCAGACACTGGCATTTGCATTACTGTACGTGCTCGCTGGAATTGCTGAACCTATAGCATGGTTTATAAGAGTTCCGGGTACGGAACTCCAGACACTTGAAATTAATTATCTAAACTCAACTAAACTAAAAACTAAACATGAACTGTGGTTTGCAGGCAAGATTCCACATCTTGCCTTATCCATTCCATCGTCCTCATTTGTCATTTCAAACCGGGAGCTTGTTTTTGTGAAAAAGTTGCCAATATTTGCACATGTGGCTGCATCTGATTCCGAAGCTTTCCTCTTTTTAATTTTTGCCTCTTCCACACCTAACTTGCTCTTTCTATTTTCCATCATTCAAATACAACTGACCAAGTGCATGGACGTGTTATGTCAGGGTGTGTCTGAAGAAAAAAAAAAGAGCTGCCAATGGAGGCGGAGGCAGCCCAGGGACAGTAGTAGCAGCATACATGTTCAACCCAGTGTCATGACTGAACACCGGCCCAAAAACAATTTTAAAAAGTCAACACTGGCCTTGCAGCCCATAAATCAGAAGGGCTCACCGGGAATTGTCCTGGTCCTCCCAATTAGTCATGCCGGACTTGGGCTAACTCATTGTTGCACTGGTTCTGATTTTAATTTGATTCTAAAGTTTTGATTAAACTATTAATTTTTTGTTACATTTTTAGTTGATTTCTTTTTTACATTGTTCATTTTTGTGCATTTTGCTGATTCATTTGTTAATAAGATTAAAGATTTTTCACAGTGATCATGAATCTCAGGTCAGTCAGTGATAGATACTAAATGACAGGTCGTGTATGTAAATAATTTTGTGCAGTCCAGGCCTCAGCAATGCACCATGTGTTCAGTTTAACTTGTGTGATCTGAGCATTATGCACTGTCATACAGTACATGCAGTCTTGAAGACTCAAAATTTCTTAACTATGTTTTGAAAAACATCATGTTTAAACACTTTCATTAAATGCATGAGCTCTTTTGAACCAAATCATGTTTAAATCACATATTTACACAGATTGTTTCAAGTCACATGGCTTTAGATTCATTTTGACTCACTAGTCCTAAAATAGTCCCTTCCTAAGCTCTTTTGGAACCCAAAACTGCGGAATGGCTGTATATGTTCAGATAAAAAGATAATCGAATAAAACATAAAACGTTGTGTTACCATGGTTTCCAATGAAATACAAGTCACTGTAAGTTTTTATGTATTGCATTACTATTCAGTTTGCAGATTTCCATCTGGCAGAAGTTTTTTTGGAACTGAGATTATATTACCATTGTATTTCAAATCAAATGAAAAGGAATCTAGCAATATGATCTATCATAATACAGGGGATATCATTCAGTGTGCTGGAAACGTCAAAATATTTCAACTAATTTATTAGCAAAAATTCATGCGATCAGAACAGTGGAATCTACATTTGGATTCCTTATAAAACATCGTACTATACATATAATTGCAATACTGTACTTGATTTTAAAATTTCATCAACATGGCCTTGCAAACTGCCATAGAAATCTTTCGGTCCACATGTTAAACGCATAAAGAACACAACAAAAAGCTAGCACTGACACCATAGTTACCAAAGTTACCACATGAAAGCTCATGTTCAGTAAACGTTCAGATATGACAGAGGCTCTTGTCTGATCGCATCCCTGAGGATACAGGACTGTAAACCTCTCTTGAAAATGATGCTTTGAGGATTTGTCTGGATAAGTATGGCTTTTACACATGTCAGATTAATGATGGTGAGACAGTCATTTATTGTCCCCATAAAAAAATCTGGTAGATTTGCTCTGTAATCGGTAACTCCAAATCACAGATTAGAGACGATAGAAGACTATGCTTCTTAGGGAATTGTTACAGGAATCTCACTGTAAATACTGGAATATATAAACAATTTATTATTTATAATCATGTGATATAGTAAGAACATCATGTAGATTGAAAACTAAGGAAATGACTGTGAGAATGGGGCCGCGTGTTTTTTCTCTGAGATTCTGTACTACTAAAGCTATGGGCACGGATGTGTAATAAAAACAACAACCGAAACATATCAGCGACTCGACTGGGTGTCTTTTGAGGATATGTATGACAAGGCAATAATAAATTTCAGATTTTAATAAGACAGACAGTTTGAATATTGGGGCACTCACACAGGATAATTTATCTAAACGAGTGATATTAAAACTGGAGGCGGGAGAGATGACAACTGCTGTGTGAGTGGTCGACCAATAACCATGATCTGAGGATGACAACACAAATTGGATCTGATCTCCATGATCATCAAAGAAGCTACTCAACAGCAGGTTATGTATGATATTAATATCAGCTGCAGCATTAAATGTCAGCATGTCCTTCAAAACACTCCTAAGTGGACTTTACATAAAATAGACTTGAAAGGGCTATTATCACAAGATATTTTATTGTTACAGTACAAAAATATTTCCATGCAGTCATCAGTCATAATTTCATATTATAGGATGCTCTAAGCATGTTTAACAGGATAGTTTAATGCTATAACATCCGCTAGCAGGATATTTTGATGTTTTGTGACATACAATTTATGTCAGCTGGGATAGGCTCCAGCACCCCCCCCCCCCCTCCCCGACCCTCATGAGGATTAAGGGGTAGAAAATGGATGGACAAATTTATCATGTTATGAAATTTTTTTACATTACATAAATAGTAAATGTGCATCTGAGAGGATGGGAGGCTGCATATACTGCATGCACAGGTGTGATTACCTGAATTCACAATGGCTGCACTCCATTTCTGTGCCTCACACCCAGGGTTTTGGGTTGTTTATCATGGCCCCTTGGCATGGCTTAATGACACACTGACATAGAACTGACCCTTTGCTGATGTTATGAACATCACCTGTGTTTTATCTGCTAAAACAAGTCAACATGTCTGCTGTGAGAAAGATCTACTGAGCCAAGAACCTGGGCCAGAAATCAAAACCAGGTCTCTCTTTCATTCTATGATGATCTATTACACAGGGATTTTCAACTGTTTTTGCTCCAGGAACCACCATACTGACTAAGAAGCAACCGGGGGACAACTGCTGCTCAGTATGAGGACAGTTGTTGAGATCAGGTGTTTTAGTGCAATGCCTGGGCATGCTGAATTGCACAAAGTCTGTCTATTCTTGAGTATTCTGTTTTATTTCCTTAATTGTCTTTTTTTGGGGGGATTTTTTTTATTCTGTTCGGTTCAGTCAGACATCCAATCTCACATGTAGCGCTATGTGGTCAATCAGTACAAGGCATCACTACCTTACCTCCATAACTCAGCATGACACCTGGTGAAGATAGCAGAGTTTGAGAAGCTTGGAACTAGGCTCATCCACTCCGGTTTAAATGTTGCTTGTGCTCATGATACTGCATTTGTGATCTGTAGGAATTTTTGACAGCTCAAATAGTGTTATTTTTTCCCATGGGTTTTCTCGACATTAGACTAACAGCTAAAACATTTTTTTTGAATGACGCAATCTGTAAATATATTCAAACAAGTGGGCAATGATCCAGGCTGGTCAGTGAGGCAAATGTGGATGTACAGTAACTTAAAGTTGTAATACCCCTGTTAGCCACTGGGGCACTGTTCAGTGGACTCCAAGAAGCCCTGACTCCTGTGGTTTTACATTAGGCAAATCTTTCAAAATACTAAGTGAATACATTTTTCTTTTGCCTGAGATACACTAGTCTGTAGCTGGGGGAAGCAATTACATGAACAACACTTGTAATCTAGCTTTGTTTGGCAATGCCAGAAGTTTTACTGCATCAGTAAGTAAGTTTCTAGAATTAGCTTACCCATGAGACCCCTGACATACAACACTAGGGTAGCACTGCTGCCATTTGTCCAAATGTGGGTACATCCTGCCTCAAGGGAGCTAATCGGAGCTGTGGCCGTAAGGCGGTTGGTGCCTGTCGCAGTGGCAACCCCTGCACCCGTTGGTGGACACCGGTGGTGAGGGATGCCGTCAAGCTGAAGAAGGAGTCTTCAACATGGGACTCCAGAGGCAGCTGATGGGTACCGACAGGCCAAGCGGAACGTGGCTTTGGTGGTTGCCAAGGCAAAAACCCAGTCATGGGAGAAGTTTGGTGAGGCTATGGAGGATGACTTCCAAACAGCCTTGAGGAAGTTCTGGTCCACCATCCGGTGGCTCAGGAGGGGGAAGCAGTGCACCGTTAGCACTGTGTACAGTGGAGATGGGGTGCTGCTGATCTCAACTGGAGACGTCGTGGGTCGATGGAGGGAATACTTCGAGGAACTCCTCAATCATACTAGCACACCTTCCTCTGAGGAAGCAGGGCCTGGAGACTCTGGGGTGGGCTCTCCAATCTCTGGGGCTGAGGTCACTGAGGTGGT
>JAQQAE010011783.1:0-13452 GCA_029823295.1 Pseudamia nigra | reverse complement strand
GTTTGAGAGCTCAAAAGGATTCTATCAATACACGACTTAAATTACTTCAATACAAATGGCTGACAAGAGTGTACATTACACCTGAAATACTCCATCGCATGTCTGCTAACATTCCAGACACATGTACCAAATGTCAAGATCACAAAGGTTCACTTATACACTGTGTATGGGAATGCACTGAAATAAAACAATTTTGGAATGATGTTATCAAATGTCTTTCAGATGTCTTTCATGTAAATATTCCTCTTTCGGCCAAACTTTGTATTTTGGGTATATATCCTGACAACTTTTCAAGAACAAAAAGTCAAAAGAAACTGTTGGACTTTGGACGACTACATGCCAGAAGAGCCATCGCCTTGAACTGGAAAAAAACAGAAGCCCCTTCATTACATCAATGGATCAAAGAGCTTTCAGAATGCATTGGACTTGAAAGATTAATATATATTGCAAAGGGAAAACTAAAAGACTTCAACAATCTGTGGGATCCGTATTTAATTATAATTGCTAACTAGCTAATAACACAAAGGGGTGTGTGTGTGTGAGTGCAAGTGCGAGTGAACAGTTATGTTGATTGTACTGGTTTTTTGTTTCTGTTTAGAACCTCTGGTTTTTTGAATATAACCAGGTTGTTTGTATTACAAAATGAAAGTTAATAAACATATTTGAAAAAAAAAAGTATTTTGTACTTGTGAAGGCACTATTTATTCATGTACAGTAATGTGAGCTATGGCTGCACCTCAAGATTCATTTTAGCATATTTATTTTTATTCTCCTCATCTGCCTAAGATAACAGTGGCATCTGTAGTCGGTTAGGTAGTAAACAAATAAGCACCTCGAATTTAAATGTCAACATAACTGAGTCACTTACAGGTAATTAGCTTCCCACACGCACTGGATTTTGACATATTGTTGTGGTTTTTGTTTTCTACAGTGAAGCTAAACCTTTGACTCATTACCAGATACTGTTGTTTTGATGTGTGGCGTAAAACACAGGTCAGTCCTAGAAGATACATTTCTTTATTTAAAAAAATAAGGCCATTTTATGTCATATTTGATTAAATTCTGAACTGAGTCCTGTTTCCAAACCAGTCACACAGAGATGCTGTATGAAACATAATCACTGTGCCAAAAAAAATCAGAATAAAAGACAATCACTTGGTTCCTCGGCAAAAAAGAACAGAAACCTGCAAATTGTGTCCAGTTGACTTCAGCATGGAAACTCAGACCAGCAATAATCAGTGAATCATCCACGTGTTTGCTGCGGTAAAGATCACTGTATCAGAACACAAACGCACATTTTAAAGTCATGTCCTTAAGGCTCAGTCGCAGTGGCATCATGGAAACACTCAATAAAGCACAACGGTGAGACAAACGGTTAAATGTTAAACGTCTCGCCGCCCGTTCCCACAAGACACCGGCGAACACAGTCATTAGTCGATACCTGCCTGGTCAGTTAACCGTTTTTATGAACAGGAACTGTGTTAACAGGTTTTAAAACGCAGTTTGAATGTGTGTCTCAGCCGTTGGCAGTATTCTGTCAATCATTGTAGACATTTCCTACGAGCTCTGCCGTCTCTCCCTCTGAAGACCGATCCGAAAGGCTGCAACATGCTGCTGACGAGGCCGTGAACAAACCAATAGTCAGGATTTAAGCTCGAATCTGTCTCATAATGGATGTGATTCGAAAGGTACCAAGACGAAACCAGTGATGGACTGTATTTCGTTGCAACAAATGTTTTTTTTTTAAAGTAGCATTTACAGAAAGTTGAGTTTGCTGCTTCTAATCATGATCATTCAGGAAATGCACCTATACGATGACCTCCATCAAAGAGGACGTTAGTTTATTTATCTGGTTGGTTGTTCTTCATAACTTGAAAGGTTAGGAATGGATGGGGATGAATTTTTCAGGATAGGTCAGAAGTGGCACAAGGCCTACTGCATTTTCCGGGTTATATGTAGCTCCGGAGTGTTAGTCGCACAAGCCAAAAAATGCATAATGACGAAGAAAAAAACGTGTATAAGTCGCTCTGGAGAACACGTCGCAGAGAGCTGGCGGCTCGCCTCCCCGCCTCACCGGGTAAGTGACGGCGCCGACACGTTCGGTGTTAAGCTGATGGCAGGTTCGGTCGTTACCGGTAACGTCTACATTTTAAATTGTCAGTAATACAGATGCGGCAGATGCAGGTACACAAGCCTAGAGCGACCTCTAGTGGCTGTCAGTGTGACAAACACCCAATACTCGAAATATTTAATACATTAGTCGCTCTGGTGTATTTGTTGCTCCCCTAGCCAGACCATGCAAAAAACTGTGACGTATAATCCGGAAAATACGGTAATTGATTAGAGTGCAGGAGTGATCTGGATCATCGTCTGGATCCAGAATATATTTAAACGATTATTCATTATTGTGAAATAGGACAAAATTCAGCATTTGTGCTTCTAACAGTCTCAATAAAACCCAAAAATTTTAGCCAAAACATAACCTCATAATAGATTCTACGAAAAACCGCAAAGTTTGACTCAGATTTGGGCATTATTCTGGATGTATTGATCCAGAATGATTATACTTACAGGGGTTGAGGATAAATAGTTACTGTAAGGTAACAAATAAAGCTATAAACATGAAACTGAAGCAGAAATTCTGCTGGTTCAGTAATGTGTCCACAGATTTAATGTATCTTCAACATTTACGGAACTAGATCCCGAAGAAAACCACCGTGATGGAAATACTATTTTCTGTGAATAAGTATTGAACAGTAATAAAACAAAATGAATCTGACCATGTGTATAACTTTATCTTTTGTTTTCACAGTCATATCCCCCTGTGAAGAGAAAGCGAGCTGCCTTAGCCGAGGTCTGCACTCTCTGACTACTTTGTAGTTGTTAAGGTCACCATGACCGTCGTCTGTTTCTTGGATACCCTCTAAATGTAACAGGTTCATCTTTAGCCCATGGCCTACCATTTTTGCCAGGTTTTATGAAAATCAGTGCAGCAGTTTTTGCCGAATCCTACAGATTAAATAATGCATATCCTCCAATTTGTGCAATCATAGCCATCATTTGCTCCATTATGAGAGTTGGCGCGTTCATAAAATTGTGCCTCCCCTGACGACGTCTTCTCCTGATGTGTTTCCAAGGCAACCAGAGGAGCTTTCATCATGTCCCACCACTTCATACCGTCAGTAGAGTTTCTTAACTCAGGGACAGGAGGCTCCCAAGGTTAGTGAAAATTGGGGGTAAGCACACAAAACATTTGGAGTGGGACAAAAACACCAAGTATGACTCACATGCCTGAAGTGGAGCTGCCGAGTGGCAACTCTATGTGCTCGACTCGACCCAGCGTAGCATCTCCTGCCTCCACGTCCTCGGTGTGTGGGCATATAAATATTATTAGGAGAGGATCCTTAATTCTTCTACTACTAGAAAACACTTACCTCCAAAACGTAACACTAGCTCATGATTCATGGGTGTACAAACCACGTTTATCTTTGGCTTAAGTAATCACATCACCTCCCAATTTGGCACTTTCTCACTCCAAACTAATCGCAGTTACAGAGTCAGCGTCAGCATACAAGGTATCATTATTTTTCAAGATGTGCTGTAGCCCAACAGATGGTGAGACAAGCGCAAAATGCAGAGATTTAGATTTTGGCATGAAAACAAATTGGTTAGGATTTGGGAAACGTGTTGAAAAAAGGGGCTAAAATAAGTCGAAGACAGAATAGGTACGAATGAGTACATCATTAAATGTACTATAAACTAAAGGTACTATATATAAATTCTGGATGTAAGCCTACAAACTTTAGTGCTTCCCCCGAACCACTTGAACCACCTCACCTCACTGCTTTGCTACTCAACACCATCAATTTTCAACATCTAAATACATATACAGTATTGTGTGGAATGTGAAGCTTCAGAAACGGACTCTGTCACAGTACCCTGAGATACCACGGCGTTCCGACCAGGCAGCAGGTCGCTTGGTGTAAGAACAAGCTCCGTGATATTGTACCTTTTCCACGTCTAGCATTTTCTGTGGCGTTTTATGTTCTCCTTCCAGCAGCAGCTGCGCTAATCCTTCACGCACCGTATGGGTCGTGTCAGAGGGTGGAAAAACAAACATAATTAGAATTTTAAATTAGATATTGCATGAAAAGAAAAATGAAAAGCACTGTCAGCCAGCACCTTGTTCAGAAAGGGTTTTATTACCATTAACCCAGTCATATAAAATTGATTTCTATAAATGAACAAAGGCCGTCATTGTTTCAGCTCCATCTGTTATTCTATGATATTGGTCGGAGGCGGCGATGGTCTACGAATATCAATGGAGCCATGATTTCTGTGGGAAAATTAACTAAGACGAGTGACTAACATGAATAGAACGACTAGTCACACATTGAATCGTTGTTTCAGCCACCATTTGGCCTGTTTCACCGCTTGGCCCGGCCGTGGTCAGTCCCAGGTCTGTTGTGTGACTGTAAACATGTCCGTCCTGGCTGAGGTGCAGGTTACACATGGTCTACCTCCCCTGGCAGATTTATGTGTGCTCTGACAGCGGGGGGGCTTCCACCTGCACAAACACCGTCCCTGACTGCTGCTCATTGTGTTAACAAGACCTGCAGCGGCGCCCAGGACGCAGCCTCTCCACGACCTGCGACACGCTCTGAGCACACACACACACACACACACACACACACACACTGCCAAACGAGATCAGGACCTGAAAACCTCTCAGAGTATACCTGTTTGTTTTTCCCACAGCCTTTTACTTTTCTGCCTGTTTTTCAAGACACACGGCCTTATTTTCGACTCTTTGTGTATCAGAGACAGGTTCATGTTTCGTTCCAGTGCCCTTTAGGGGATTTATTAATTTTTGACATCTTTCAGTATATGGTTGTACTTACACAGAATGGTTTAATGTAATATGACATTTACGTAGAATTACAAAGGAAGAGCTTGTATTTTCACTCTCACTAATTCAGTCAATTTTTTTGCTATCCACCAAAAAATTGGATATAGGTTTCACAATCCTGTGTCCACTTCTGTGTCATTCACGTGGTCGTGGACGTCCACATACCTGACCGATCAACAAAATGACTTGAAAATGGCAGATCCATGGACTGTATAAATAACTGGACAAAGTGACTGTGACGTCATAAGCGGGACTTATGAAGCGTTCATGCCAGGGGACTCATGGGAAGCTAATATTAGCTGCTAGCTTACTGACATGGTACAACTTCACCGCACAGTGTCAAACAAAGTCACATGACATGTTGTTAGTGTAAACACTTACCCACAGCTGCAGTCGAGTGTATGTCGTGTGATGAGTCTATTCAGTTCAATTTGATTCGGTTGCATTTGTATAGCACCAATCATAATCCAAGATTATCTCTAGGCGCTTCACAACTCCAGGTCAAAACCTCATGACTATATGGAGACCAACTCAACAGAACCTCTGAGAGCAATAATATCTGCAAAAATAATACAATGTCAAACGTCAAAAATGTACAAGCACTAAAAATCTCCAAAACAATGTGGGACCAAAGCGGCGTTGATGGTATTTAAGATGGCTTCTCTATATGTAATAGAAATCTAGAGAAGTGCTGATATAAAGAACTAGTGACACAGGAGCTGATGGTGAAGAGTTTTGTTTGTTACATTTTCACACCTCTCAAAAAAGATTCACCGTACGCACAGAAAGTGTAGACGGTTCTTTCATCGGTTATTACAGAAACGGTCTACAAAACTGTATTACTTGACAATTCCAAGCTGGTTGTGGGATATTTTTGGTCATTTTCCCCTACATTTGAAAGAGCAACGTGCAGATTACCGTATTAGGATTTTTTTGTCAGGGAATGGAATGCGATAAATGGACCAAATTAAGTGGTTTCAAACTTGCAACTCAGGGATTTTCTCTGATGTGCCTCAACTGCCCCCTCAGCAGATAAAGAATTAAATTAAATTAACACCCTGTAGCTTTTCCATAATCTTCCTAATCAAATGCCATTTAGTTAGATGTCGTCAACCAGCACCACATTCCTTCTCCCAGCACCGCACCTCCATCTGCTGAGACCAACTGCGAATAAAGCGGAACAGGTTTAATGCTACCCGCAGGAATATAATGCAACGTAAATGCAGTGATTGTTGGAGAAATTAGATCCTTCAGCTGCCTCAGAGTACTTCCGTCACTTGGTCTTTGGGATCATGCTCTTGCACGCTGTGGAAAGTGACTTTTGTGCAGATGCTTGCAGGGGTCCCGGAGGTGTTAAAAAGGTCACGGTGAGAAGCCTGACACGGGACACAGGGCCGCCCTCAGACACGGCGTCTGCATTACTGGGACGGTGGAGGGGTTAGGAGCTGGGAGTCATTTGGACCGACCCACAAACACATTATACATTATACACCTGTTCCAAATGCACAGGTTTAGGTTGAACACTCGCAGGGGGCTTTTGCGGTCGGTCATCCCTGAATCTTCAGTGAAACTTTGAGCGTCAAGCAATTCATTTCCTGTATAAAGGGAAAGAAAAATAAACAACACAATCGGGAAAATTAACTATAACGAATGAAGAAAGCAACGACTTGAAAAAACTATCCAGAGAAACAGCAAAAATAATCAAAAGGGCAAAACAAACGTGAACAAAAAACAAAATATGCAGAAAAATGGCTGAAAATGAACAAATTCAGGAACGACATTCTTTTTTAAAAAAACGTCAAGTCACGTTAAAAAAAATGAACAAAATAAGCAACAAAACTCAATAAAAGTCCTGTTTCTGTTTACTCCGCCCGCCTCTGACCTTCACATTATTCACATTTGACACAGCAACTCAACGTTTTTGGAAACACGGTTGTGTCAGTAGATTATCAAAAACATAATCCTTGCTTGAAGTTTGAAATACAAATTTCTTTGGCGGTCCCAGCTAAATTCCCCGCGGCCCATCCGCGGGTCCCCACCCAGTGTTTGGGAACGGATGATTTCGAGGTCTTTGCCCTCTCTGCTCGCCTCGCGTAAACGACCAGACAGCTGTGTGTGAATATCCGCGGGTCCCGCTCGTTGCACCGCCTTCCTCTTTTGGGTGACGATCTTGGCAAATTCCTGGCGGTGGATAGCGCCACCAGCCCGTTGCTGACACCCCACTTATCTACTGCTCACAAAGAGTCCGAACAGGCCGCCATGGCGTCGTCTGCCCTTCGACAATCAACAAGTCCTCACACCCTCGTAACTGCCTCCCCGCAACTCGCTGACGATTCCTCGTCTGTTTGCCACTCAGAGGGTTGGGTGTGAAAGTCGTATCGAGTGTTGGAGTCGGTGTGAAGCGAAAGGACAAAACGGAGAGAAAAGCAAAAAAAAGTACCAGCGTCGAGAAAGTTAACAGAAATAAAGTAAATAATCCACAAAAAAACCCCCAAAAATGATAAAATATATGGACAAAATAGTCAACAAACCAAACTGAAATGACCAATGAGTTACAAAAATGAACAAAAACGAAGGTAATAATCCAGAAAATGACCAACAACTATGATCGTAAGAAACAAAATAGACACATAATCAAAATAATAAACCAAAATAAAGGTAATAATCCAGAACATTAACAAAAATGATTGCATTTATGAATGTAATAGTAAAGAGACCAAACAAAAGTACCAAAAGGATTAAGAAAATGCACAGAAACCATTAAAATATGAAACAAAATTGACAAATTTTCAAGAAAATGAACAAAAAAATGAAGAATGTCGTCCAGAAGAGTAAACCAAAATGATCAAACTATGACCACAGTAACAAAGAAACAGGCACAGTGTGAAGAAAATAATAAACAAAAGTAATTATTGTTATCAAGCATTTTAATCACTCAATCAAAAAAGATCTATGACACATTCTCAGATTAAGTTACTGGACGGACGAACAGAAAATGATGTTAATATGTAACTAAACTGCTGTGTCTTTAAAGGACTTTTTACACCATCAAACATGGCTCGTTAGTGTCATTTGCAAGTGACAAAAAAAGTGTAAATTGTTCACTCTTTATTTTGCGTGTGGTTTAATTCCAAAATGCCTGACAAATTACATTTAGAAAAATCCGAGGGACTGGCAACAGAACTGTTTTTGTATTGAATCCATTCGCCCGTCGTCTTCCTCTTGTCCTGGTCAGGGTCTCCCAGGCAGCAGCCTGAGCAGAGAAGCCCAGACTTCCCTCTCCCCAGCCACCTCCTCTGGGGGGACCCCCAAGTGTTCCAAGGCCAGCCGAGAGACAGAGTCCCTCCAGTGTGTCCTGGCTCTGCCCCGGGGCCTCCTCCCAGTTGGAGATAGTTGTGGCAACCGGGGATTGGACCAACCAGGCCCCGCCTTCAGCTGCCACGCAAACCACACAACACCAGACCCTTGCGACCCTTCCTGCAGGTGGGGGGCCCACAGGAAGACATAGTCATAAGGGTCTTTTGAATCGCTCTTAGTCTGACCTATGACCTAGGACCAATTTGCTTTGGGAGACCCTACCAGGGGAGAATAATCTCAACAACATAGCTCTTAGGATCAGTCAGCCTCATAACCCCCTCCGCCACGATAAGGTGGCGATTCAAGGAGGGGGTTTGAAATTAAACTTATATTTAAATGTAACTGAATTTCACTCTAATTTCTAGGCGATTGTGTGGATTCAAATATTGCAACATGTTGAAATGGTGACAGAAGCACTGTTTTTATGTATGTCTGAAAATACTTGCACATTTTATCCATCTGCTATCGCCAGAAGTTTGTCATTGTCATTACTTCTAACTCTAAATATAAGAAGTAAAAGTACTGGCTGTGATGTGGGTTGAATTCATTTCACTTCATTTGCTCACAGTGATTATAAAGCTTATTATAGAATTAAAATGTAAGAAATGTCACACTGTGGTTTGTTTAACCATCAGACAAGTTGTCATTTAGATCATTTGTTATAGCTTAACACGTTGACGAGGCTGGTAAATGTATGATTGAGTTTATTATCACACAGAAAAACATATATCAAATATCGTAAAGGTACAATTGTACTTTGTTTATGTCACTGACCAGTTCCAGTAGTTGATCTGTTTCTACACATCACCTTCTACAAAGCTCATCTACATTTAACCGCAATGACTAGACATGGGAACTGATGAGAATTTAGCGATTCTGATTCCGTTAACAATACCATTTATCGATTCGATTCCTTAACGATCCTCTTATTGATTCTCATTGGTCGAGGACAGTACAGAGAGGCTTAATGCGATTACATTTTGTCTTCAGCTCTGACACGGGTTTACTCTTTTCAACCCCAGACCAAACAGGCATTAGTTGTTCTGCTAAACTGTTTGTTTGATGAGTTTTATATATCACATTCACACATTCATCGGTTCTATGCCAAAGCCCACCTCTTCCGATGGCTACAGGGTCAGGACCCGCGATATTCAAATCATCTGCACTTCAGGTTTTATTTGACATTTTATTAAGAACACATTCCTATTTGCAGTGCCAGCATGGTAAAAGACAGAGCCCGTCGAGGAAGAGGAGGCGTTAAAATGGAGGGCCGAGACACTGCAGGTTTTCTTCAGAAGGCGATTTCACTGAATTTCTTCCCACTGATTGCTCGTCAGTGAAAACACCTGCTTGAGTGACTGGCTGGAAAGAAAACCTGCAGTGTCTGGGCCCTTTGTGGCAATGTGTGGACATCCCAGGGCGAGTGTGAGCACAGGGTTCGACTCAAAAAGTTGCAGGAAAAGTGTGAGAGCTAGAAAGTAAACGGGAAGGTTTTCGCTTCAACACCTTCTAGAAAACAAAGAAAAGACTTGTGTGATTGGCGAGAATAAGAGAAAGTTCTCAAAAAGATGAGTTGGGGTAATGTTTAGGTCGTGTTAGTGTCATTTGTACACTGTGAATCATCCTGTGGGGATGACGAGGCCTTGAATCATTCCACTCGGCTGCAACTGATTCACTATGGAACCGAGGATCCAGGGAACGGTCGTCGTGGGGGTGCCAGCTTGAGCGTAGGGAAAGCTAACGAACTGCTAGCCTTCAGAAGCAGTAAAACTTCACCAAGCAGTGTTAAACAAAATCATACTACAGTGTTGTTAGTGGAAACACTTACCCACAAGTGCTGTTGAGTGTATCTCATGTAAAACTATGAACATATTGAATAAATAGAAGATAGGAAGGTCCGACTCCACCGGCGACACTAGTTACCATAGCAACATGTCAATCAAACCCCAGCACAGCAGTGATATGTTGGATTATTTGCTGTAATATCTTAATAATGGAGCAAAAAGTTAAAGATGGACCAGATCATTTATTAGAAGGAACAAATAAAATGTTTAAGAGCATAATGACAAACTCATGACATAAAATTATTTATTAGTATTTTCAGACAGAATCCAATGTAACTCCACACTAGAGGACAGTCTGAACTCCACACTGCCCACTAGTGGATGTATTGTGTACATCCACACCAACGTAAAGTATGCATTGGAGGATAAATGCCAGTGATGTTTGACAACATTTGATACACGACACGCTTGAATCTTCATGTCCTTAAGCATTTTACACACATTCATTTGAAGCAGATGATGCAAAGCGGAGGAAAGGTAGCAGTAGAAAACAGAGTGTTATTCAGGTACATGCAAGAAACACACACACAAGAACTTTGTGGACATTTCATACATCTTTAAACACATCATTACAGCATCGACACACTAGACGTAACACGTGAGGTCCGTAATGTCTCCTACGATGGATGCATGTTCAGACTGTGAGAGAATTCAGACAGACACGACCTCTGAATGCATCCTGACTGATCAGATAGAAGTGCATCCTCGGGTTAGAAGACCTCGCATTAGAATTGTCCGCGTGTGATTGGATTTGTCCGTTTGCACCAGGTTAATGCGAGGTCTGAACAGGGATCACTCTTTTCAAATGGTCTCGGAGTGCACCGTGTTTAGATCTGCACAGATGAGTCATAAAACTGTAGGAGTGCTGTGAGAACATTTCTAAAAACACTAGAGAAACATTAAAACATGTATCTTCCATTAAAAATATCAAGATCAAATCAATGCAATCACATAGGAATCACATGTTTTCTGTAAACGCATAGATCAGATGATGCATTACTCCACAGCTGTTAAAACACTTCGACCCGAGTCCACACATTAGTTTCACTCTTTGCCCTTTCGTGTCTCAGACCCAGACACATCAGTCTAATTTGGGCTCTGGTCCAACTGTATCGATCACGTCCCTCCACACATTATTCCTTCCACAATTTCTTAACCTCCATCTGCTCCGTCTTCATGTCATTTTCTCAAATGAAACCGGAACTCGGCCTTCTAGCTTTAGTTTCTGATTGATTGGCACGCTGCTGCCACAAATGCATCTGCAGTTTTCATATTTGTCCTGTCCGAGCGGGAGCTGTAAGCTGATATCTCACCCCCGGAGCCTGGTAATTTCTCCCTAGCCTTAGGTTACCAGAGGGCAGAAGATGCCAGAGGGTGAGGAGACTGACACATGCGGTGTGTGGATGGTCAGGTGGGGAAAGGAGGCACTAATTTAGAGCCGGCGACTGTCTATTCTCGGCCTGTTGAGATTGCGTTTCTCCTGCACTGTCAGACGCTCAGTCATCTGTCATTGTATCAGTGCTGTGTTTACATGCACAAACTATTCTCTTCTTAGCACAACTTGTTTTAGATAAACCCGTAAGATGCCCGGTCAAGACATGTGGCTTTCCTCCTAATAATCACTCTGACACCTAAAGCATGGCGTGCATTGACTTTTCTTCAACTCAGCTGTAGCATTGATAAAATGTTCCCATCTCATGTACATCTCTGCAAACCACAGGCATCTATGTATATGTATATGTATATGTATAGGCATTAGGCCCCAGCGTTATTTAGTTTGCTGACCTTTCAGTTTGTCCCGGTGGGATTTTTGTTTTGAATGTTGACGATAAAATGACTAAATCCTACCTGTCTGCTCCAAGTCGACACTTAAGTCCACACAGCTCGCTCTGTTTTAAATCTAACATGGAAGACTTGTGATGTTAGATTTAATAGAGACCATTTCATTGACACGTTAGAGAGGAATTAGAGGCACATATAAGGTTATTTTTCATCCTAATCTATTGCTGTGGAAAAGTATTTGCCCCTTTTTGATCCATTTATTTTATGTGATTTATCACACTTTCATTTCACTTTCAGATCAGATCATTAAACAAATATTCATCTTAGACAAAGATTTAATTAATTCAAAATACAGATTTAAACGATGATCTCATTTATTAAAGAAGACTCTGTTCAACCCTACCTAGCCCTACGTGAAAAAACTACTTGCCCTCATTTTGTTAAATCATCAATTTAACTATGATTAACCACATTTTGTTTTTCTAAACTGACTGTTGGATCAAGAAATCACTTAGAACCTGTCTGACAAAGTAATGCAGGCTAAAAGATCTCAAAAAACAGCACATCATGCTATGAGCTAAGAAAATTCGAGAACAGATGAGAAACAAAGTCACTGACATGAAAACGATGAGGCTTTGAGACTCCAGTGAACCAGGGTGTGAACAATTATCCACAAACGGAGAAAACATGGAACGGGAGTGACTGAAAAATGACTCCAAGATGACATCAACCACTCATCTGGGGAGATCACATAAAATCCACAACAACATACACTGCTGATCAAAATTTTAAGACCAGTTGAAAAATTGCAAGAATGTACATTTTGCACTGTTGGATCTTAAGGAGGTTCTAAGTCGTTCTTCAAAATACAAAAAGAAATGGGAGTGAGACAAGAAAACATTTTGAGTAAGTAATTTATTGCAAACAACCATTAAACTGTTCATCAGCTGATCAAAAGTTTAAGACCACAGCCTTTAAAAGCCCAAATGTTTGCAAAAATGTGGATTGAGTGTCATTTTGTGTCAGGTGTCCACTGTCATGACCTCCTGATGTCAAAGGTTAAAAAGCTTCCTCTCTTTGAACGAGGTCAGATTGTTGAGCTGCATCGAGGCCTCTCACAGCGTGTCACTGCTGCTGAGGTTGGGCGCAGTAAGACAGTCATTTAAACTTCTTAAAAGAGGGTTGTGGGGAAAAAAGTCAAGTGGCAGACCCAAAAAAATTTCACCGGCCCTGAGCCGGAGCATCCAATTGTCTGTCCGTCAAGACACGGGACGATCCTCGGCCCAAATTAAGCTTGTCACTGGTGCCTCCTGCAGTCCCATAACCATTAGACGTCATCTGGAGAGAAAGGTTTTAAGAACAAAAAACGTTTTCAAAGACCTCGTCTCCTTCAACGGTACAAAACTGCCTGTTTGGAGTTTGTATGAGACCAAACATGGGACATTGAAAAGTGAAAGAAAGTTTTATTCTCTGATGAGAAAATAATTTAACCTTGATGGTCCTGATGGCTTCCAACGTTACTGGCATGACAAGGAGATCCCACCTGAGATGTTTTCTACA
>JAQQAE010011782.1:0-13453 GCA_029823295.1 Pseudamia nigra | reverse complement strand
CTATCTATCTATCTATCTATCTATCTATCTATCTATCTATCTATCTATCTATCTATCTATCTATCTATCTATCTAGCCATCCATCCATCCATCTTACCTCCGGTGCAGAATGGGCCATCGAAAGCGGTGGCGTTACAGTCACACAGGTAGCCATTGTACTTCTCCACACACTTTCCTCCATTGCGGCAGTACATCCCATAACTGGTGCAGTGGCCTTGGCATCCAGGCTTGACGCCAGGTGTGACTTTTGCCCTCTCCTCAAGATCGAGGGTGATCCCGTTCATTCGAAGGGCTCGGATGCAGCCTAGAAAGCCCCTCTGGCCTCCTGCAGCACCTGAGCAGCAAGGAAACGAGGCAGGATATGGTATTAAATCACCATGTATATGAAGAAATGGGTAAGAAATGAAAAATAAAATAAAATATATAAAAAAACAGAAGGGAGGACAAATGGAAATGGGGGACACAGAAGTAATTTTGAACACAGGAGACTGTGTTTTAATCTCTTTTAGAAACGTTAATATCCCAGTGCCTGAAGGAAGCCATCGGTGTCATGGTAATTGTTCCAACTGTGACAATGCTCTTGAAATAACCTTCAACTTGTTTGATTTTTTCACTAATTACAAGAGGCATAATGAACACTATGGCTTAATGAAGATCTCAGAAGCATACGTATGCAGACAGATGCATGCAAACTACATGCTACAAAGACAGCACACACAGCCTACTTGATTCACATGAGTCAATATGAGCATTAAGGCTTAGCCTTGGGGTGTCAATAGCCATTCCTCTAAAGTGCTTCATCGTCATTCTGGCCGTGCACCATTACAGTCTAACTACCCATTAACTTGGACAGAGGAGGGGTGTTAAATAGATTAATGTCCACCTAAATGACTATAGCAATAAACACACTCATAAACATACACCCACAGGTATATATTCAGATAGGCACAAGCACAAACACAGAGGATGCTACACTATAAAGAGACACACATATATGAATGTACGCATAGGCACACTTTCATTAACAAGAGCTGAGGGGCATTTCACTTATTAAAACATTTTAATTGCATACTTTGGATTACAGAGAAGAATCCCTTCAAGAGTCTATAGATAAGGAGACCAGGACACTCTCTGACATATACACAAATAGTTTTCCCTATGAAGAGCTGCACTGTCACGTTCACTCATCTACTAGCTTAGCCACACAGGTACAACCCAAATCTAAAAAGATTACTAATTCATGTGTTCCAGCCAATTTAATATTCATATATGAAAATGCAGGTAGGTTTTCACATGGTTTCTCCACCTTTCTGTCCCACAACAGGTTAGACTTTTAGTAGAACTGTTAATTAATCTATTTTGTACCACTGATTGGCTTGGGGTTTCAGCCACCTGTTTACTCAGGTCTAAATCAGTCCCTGATTAAATGGACAGCAGGCTCTGAGGTCTGTGGAGATGGTGGTGAACACATACACACAGGCATGAAACTGGCTTCAGTGCAGCTTACCAATGAAGTATTACTGACAGCAGTATTGACTTATGACAGAGGCTGATGAACATGGAGGCGGTTACGTGTAAGCAAAAAAAGAAAACACAGCAAAAATATTCCATAGCAGTGTTTCTCAACTGGTGGGCGAGGATCTAAAAGTGGCTTGCAAACAAAAAAAAACACCATTAGGATTAATATTCATTTACTTGTTTGATTATTTTATTCAGTACAGATGATTTTCTTGATTATTTTGTCCATTTTTGTTTTTTTTTCAATTTCTTTATTTTTTGTTTTGGTTCATTTTTGTTAATTTTGCTCATTATCCCTTTGTTTTTGTTGTTGTCTGGATTGTTTTGTTTCTTTAATGGATATTTGTTCATTTTGTTGATAATTTTTGGTTCATTTTAGCTAATCTAGCTTTTTTTCATTGTTGCTCACTGTCTGGATTTTTAGTTTGTTCTGTGGTGACTTTGCAATTTTTGTAAACATTTAAAAAAATTTTTTCCCTTTTTTCTTTTTGTGTGAATTTGAATGCAGTCATACACATATGTATATAATTTCTTCAAAATATACTCAGTTTATAGATATATGCATATGTTTACTAGCCAAGATGGAATTCAATAAAAGTGGGTTGTGACTTGATGACCGCTAGAAAATGTGGGTCTTTTTCTACAGCCAACATCTTTATCCATATGTTACCATTATTTTTCACAAATCAATTAAAAAAATCTTCATTTTTAATTAAAACACTGCTCTGAATTTGAACATGATCCTTATCTGATTATTTTCCTGATACGACAATGTCAGACACGGGCTGAAAAAAGCTTAGTTAAGCTCTGGAAGAGAGAAAACGACAAACGCCAAAACACACATAAGCACATCAGTACATGGCTGCACAACAATCCGACATGGGCTGAAACACACAGTGCATTTGGAAACACCTGCTTATACATGGGTGAGATGTAGGGAGACTCCAGGGTATGTTACTGCAAAATTATGTGCTAATGAGGAAACATTTTACATTCATTAAGTTAACATACACATTCATATGGACACAGAAAATCTGCAATTTCTAATTAAAAGGCTGGTCTACAGTTAAGTGCTGAGCCTTAAAAAAGTTAATGAGTTAAAATGTGACCTTTAGACCTTTATGTGGGGATATGTGTGTGGATTGTACATGATTAATGATGAAGTAATGAATATTCATATAGTTAAGGGACTAGGCATAGAATGAATATAAATCCAAGTGGACAATGTATTTTTATAATAGATAAGTGTGGTTCTGTATGTCTCACGTTTCCTTGTTTGGTTCCTCTCTGAAGAGACAACAGTATTTACCTACACTGTATTTATAGGAACTGCTCTGAAGGACACCATATTATAATGGCTTTAGATGAATGTTTTAGATTTATAACGTTTAAATGCCATTTCAAAAGCCTTTTGAACCCACTGGCGTTCCCTGAGAGGAGATATTATGATAGAAATCCCATTACCTGCCTGGTGTTCTATATTTGTAGCTTTATAACGCTGTGTTTTCTGAACTATCTCTCTTAAAGGTCTATAATGGGCTTACTCTTGAATGATCGCTGCATAGCAAATGTAGCTGCACTGTTACCTCCTCACATCAATGTATGAATGTACAGTGTGAATAGCATGCATAGTTAAATTTTAATGCAGACTAAACTTTAATCACCATCAGTGTGGAACTGCACATGAATCAAATGCGACAAAAATACATGCGTTATGCTGCATACTTCAACACATATGAGGTGTCTGTGTAATGAATCAAAGTCAATGAGACGTTTGATTGTACTCATTAAATGTTACCTACTGTCTTGGCAGGTAAGTGAGGCGGGTTTCCCTGTAACAGGCATCACACACAGGCAGCGAGTGGCAACATGCATTGATGTCAATCCATGAAGATAGAAGCAAGCAAAATGAAAAAGCAAAGACAAGGAAAGAGAATCCAGCCATGAGCACATAACATGCAAAATTATAAAGAAAAGCATAGTGGTCATGTATCAAAACAGAAATGAAAGAACAGATGGTGGATTTTTATGAGTAATATGTATCAAGATTTATGGTTATTTGCACATATGAAGTGAATTGGAGAGCTAAAAGTTAACAGTGTGAAGTAAATGACAGAAGGCTGATGGTATAACATTTACTCTCAAGGCCATTAGAGCAAATGAGCCACTGTGCAGTAAACACTAAAGCAATCAAACGCTTGATGAGGAGCATATTGATTGAGAAACAGAGAAGTAGATGATACAGAGACAGATACAGTATGAGAACAAGGTGAATCACAAAACAGCTCTATTGTGCCCCCCCCCACTGAGCATTTATGTGAAATCATACCAACCCATCTTCAGAAGAAAGCATGCTGGCTTGTTTACCATTTTTGCTTCTTGTATTAAAATGTTGCAAACAAAGATGACTGAGGCAGAATTCAAAGTTGTGTTCCGTTTAAAGTTCTGCTTGGCATTCTTGTTTCTACTTCAGTACCTTCAAAGAGCCACATCAATATCAATCGGAGACAGTGCACGGGGTGGCAGAAGAATCAGCCGATTTCCAATAAAATACTGTAACAAAAATGAACCAAAAAAAAGTACAAATAATCAAAAACATGAACAAAAATAGAAGCAGCCAGAAACAACAAAACAGGAAATTTATAAAAAAAGAAACAAAATAATCAGGTAAATTATAAAGAATGAACAAAAGAATCAAAATTGGAAAAAAATAAACAAAATAAGAAGCAAAATGAATTAAAAAAACGTGAAAATTATCAAAATAATGAGTAAAATGAGACTAATATAAACGAAATAAGATGCAAAATGAAAAAAATAATCGGGAATATTATGAGAAACAAACAGAATAATCACATAAATTGACAAAGTGAGAAACAAAATGAAGAAATGTGAACAAGATATGGATCAAAATGAATTAAATAATCATGAAAATAAAAAGCAAAGTGCGAAGAAGATGTAAAAATGAAGAGAAATTAGAAATAATTTTTAAAAAAATCACAAAATTAGAAGCAAATTATTAAAATTAAAACAATTTACAGAAAAATTAAGAGAATTAGGATGAAACAAAAATTAAGAAACAAAATGAAGAAACCTGAACAAAATATGAATAAGAATGAATAAAATAATCATTAACAAAAAAATAAACAAAATATGAAGCTGAAATTAATAAAATTAGAAACAAAGCAAACTAAACATGAAAATTAAATCAATGAGCATAATAATCAAGAAAATCAGGAAAACACAGAAACCTGGGAAAAATATGAAGCAAAATGAATAAAACAATTATGAAGCTGTGCAAAAATGACCAAAATATGAAAAAAAATTAGAAGAACATGCAAAAATGATCAACAAAATGAAGAAAAATTTGCAAATAACAGAATCATAAGCAAAACGAACAAAATCATAGCGAAGAAAGCATGTCTAGGCCTGGCTACCACTTTTTCTTTGCTTATAAAAATGTTGCAAATAAAGATGACTGAGGCAGAATGCAAAGTTGTGTTCTGTTTAAAGTTCTGCCTGGCATTCTTGTTTCTACTTCAGTACCTTCAAACAGCCACATCAATATCAATCAGAGACAGTGCGTGAAGTGGCAGAAGATGTTCCATTACAAGGAAGAATCAGCCGATTTACAATAAAATATTGATGCCAATTTCCTGCAGGCCTCCGCATACTCTTTTCTAATCTCTGCACCTAACACAAATAGAGCTCGGTCTTTTGTGAGGTTGTCTGGGGCCACGTCTAAAGTGCTTCCTTTTAGTGATGGGGTTACTTCGGCTGTGTCACTTTGTAAGTTTCTAAAGCAATTCCAAAATGAGGATTATGGAAGGATTAGTGATCCGATATGAGGGGGTCTTGTCACATGATTGGCTGTTGTACCTTCCTTGCTCTCCCTCTGACTTTCACTGTTCTTGGTGTTTCTAGAGAAGTGCCACATCCCGCAGGGATGATCCCTCTCCCGTCTTTCTTGAAAGAGAATGGAGCTGGAATGTACAGATGCAAATGAGGTGACGGTGGAGGCACTATCTGGCAGCCATTAAGTCCCCGGTTTCATAGCTGCAAATTTCACAGTGACGAAACCTTCCTCAGCCTTCTTCCAATTCACCAAATGAAAGTACAAATACACTGAGAGGCAAATTGGGACGTGATAAGGTGAGAACGTTTCAGTGCGTTTGAATCAGCAAAACTGATGAGACGATGAAATTATATTATAAACGGGATCAGAGGGGGTTAAGGCTATCACATCGGGATGCCTGATTGGAATTTGGAACTATCTCCTTTGGGCAGAACTTTTTCCATGATATAGAAAGAACTCTGTGATCCGCCTCAGCATTTTTCCTTCCATCCTCAAATCCCTAAAACTGTTTTAGCCTCGGAGTTTGGTTTATAGACTATCGACAGCTCAGCACAAAAGGCAGAGACATGAAAGCACAGAGGAGAAGCTGGCCATATCATCTGCCATTTGAACTCTGTAACAGCTTTAGCGACTTCAGAAGCTAACACATCAGACATTTTAAACTAAATGTAAGCATTCTTGATGTGATAATAAGAGTACGATCTGTCTGATTTAGATTATCTGAATCAATGACACTGAAGGGAAGATGATTAATATCTTCTTTGTGCAATTAAAGACACTTAATCGAAAAGAAGGAGTTTAAAGTATTGAAGATTGAAAGAAATGACCTCAGTAAGTAAATGAATTTCATTTTTGTCATACACACTTAGTCAGCACAGAAGCTCAGTGAACGTCTGATTGAGCTTTATTAATTCTCTGATCACTGGATTTGAAGACGTGCGTGCATCCGTATGTATGTATATCATTAAATGCCTTCGTGTGTGCACTGGATTAGCATTAACTTAAAAAACTGGCTGATGCTGTTGCTAAGCTGGGCTGAAGCCTCCAGAGAAGCCGGGGAACATTTTAACTTGTGAAATAATCAGATGTTCCCACTGTGAATGTCGGTATCTAAGGGTGGTATTAGTAGGACTGCACATGGAACAGAAAGTTTTTTAATTAACAGTTCAGTCCAATTATAAGTGCATGGATGATGTGTACTTAGACACTTGCTTTAAACACACAAGAGCTCATAATTATATTGTGTTCGAGTGTCCCTCCTACACAAAGCAGCTATTAAATGTCCAAATTGCAATCAAATGTGCACGCGTGAGTAATTCTTACTCATAAAGGTTGCTAATTGTTTGAATTATTTGGGTGTATGTGTCTTACCCACGTAGAGCTGGCTGAACAGCTCTAGCCTTGTGTGACCCTGAGCAGGGGCGAGCTGAGACGCCCGGTAGGTTTGATCCAGCTGGAGGACGGCCTCTTTAACGTTCCTCTCAGCGACAATGCGATGCCACTGGTCATCGTTGAGCGGAGTCGCTGAGTTTACAGTTAATTCCACAGGCCCGTTCCCAACATCGAAAGAGAAGGAGACGACTGTAGAAGCTGCAGAACGGAAAGGAAAGAAAGAATCAATTCACATAAAGTCTTAGTTACAGAGGTCGTTTATAAAAGCACACAAATCACAACTTTCTAAAAGTCATAACTCTTTGTTCTGTCATAGTCCACTCTGCAGGTAAATATGCGTTCAATTTCTAATCTAATGGCTCATTTGTTTCGAGGCCATTCCTTTGGCTGGTATAGATTTCAGCTTTGCAATACACGACTACTCACAGCTTTGGACAGCAGTAATCTCACATGCAGTCAATAGATGCCAGGAACTGTTGGTTTTGCATGACATAAAGTTTTGTTGGTGCATGTGCAGTACTTTGCTTTTTCCATCTGGTTTTGCTGTTTTTAACATTGAACATTTTGCTGTGAAGGAAAAGAAGATATGGAGAAAATGTGCAAATGCAAAGTGCAGCTCTACAACTGGTCACAATTGACTGCAATTTGACATTGTGATGTCTGCTTTCTTTAGTGACAAAATTTGACTCAATCATGTTTAATTTCAGAGAAAATGAGGTGTCAAGTTTGCTGCAACTCTAAATACAGGCATGAAAACAAGGTACTGTAAGCAGCAATAAGTCAGTAGGTGTTTTGACTGGAAATGGACAGACTAGGGGGTAAACCAGCAAAATGAACAGAGTAATGATAGTCACGAAAATCAACACAAATGAACACAATAACAAACCCAGAAGCAAAGAGAACAAAATCATCAAGAAAATTATTTAAAAAATGAATATTAATTAAATAAATGAATATTAATAAATAATCAAAACATTGGAAAACTAAACAAAATAAAAATAAAAAGAATTTAAAACATATGGAAATTCACAAAATGAAGAGTAAAATGATCAGAAAGTGAAAAAATAAGAAGGAAAATTAAGAACAAAATTACTAATAATCAAGAAAATTAACAAAATCAGAAGCAAACTGAACAAGAATAATCAGGAATATTATGGATAATGAACAAAATATGATATAAATAAACAAAATGAGAAACAAAATGAAGAAATGTGAACAATATATGAATCAAAATGAATAAGAACAAATTGACAAGTAATCAAAAAATCACAAAAGTAGAAAGAAAATAATCAAGAACACTAAAACAGTGAACAAAATAATCATGAAAATGAGACAACGAATCAACCAAATGAGAAAAAAACTGTGGAAATTTTAACAAAATATGAAGCAAACTGAACATAATAATCAGAGCTGAACAAAAGTGGACAAAATAAGCAACAAAATAAAGAAAAACTTAGACATAATGGAGAAACTTAACAAAATCAATGGAAATGAGGAAAAATGAACAATATACAAAACAAGAGGAAGGCAAATGAACAAAAGATAATGCAGAATGAACAAAATAATCATGAAACTCATTCCTAATTGAGAAATTGAACAAAAATTTCCAAAATAAGAACAACAGGGAAACTATCATCTAGAAAATGAAGAAAGTCTGAAGGTTTATTGCAATATACTCTGCAGTCCCATAGTCTGAAGCATCATCAAACCAACAGGGGGCAGTAATATACTTTTTATGACCCTGACAGGTTAAATTTCTGAACTGCTCTGTGTGTGTGTGTTTGAAGCTGCCACCTGTCTGTTCCAGATGCTTCTGCGACTGAAATGGCGAGGTCACTGTCCAATATATTCAAAGCTCTCTGAGGGGAAAAGTAATCAATCTGCATATGTGCTGTGTGTGCATGTGTGTACAAGGAGATGCTGTAGGTTCTAAAATAATCTTAAATCATCAAAATTCTTACTCAAAAGAGAATGAGACAGAACTCATTTTTAGTGACTATCCAGGCATCATCCTCAGTCAGTTCGGGCACCCTTATTATTCAGCCCATTTATTATTCTTATTTTTCTTTCGTACATTTTTGGCTGGACTTCACAGGGATTTGAGAAAACCCTCACAAAATATACTTTTCTAAGCATTTCACTGAACAATGTTGGAAAAACACTGCAAAAAAAACTGGTAAAATTTTATCATAAATTTCCTATGTGAAGCTGTAAATAAGTCAAAAAACTCACCTCAATTCAGAGCCACAGAGCTTCATTATATTATACCATAGGAGCATGGTTCAAAGTTTAAACAAGGGGCATAGTATTGGACTTTTTTGATGCCAATCAGTATTTTTACATGTAGTATGGTTTTTCCAGTTGATGTTTTAGATGGCTTTCAGACTTTCTTGAGTTTACAATGGGAGTCAATAGAACAGAATGTTATGAGTTAGAGTGGGAGTCTGACAGAGTGGAGGAAAGCTCTGAAATTATCAAAATAATTTCTGCTAAAATTGAGATAGTTCTGAAACTGTTTGCACCACATTCACAATTTTGGCAAGAAACATAGCCACACTTGTCTAAATTCAGACAATGTGCTCACCAAAACCCTATGACTCACAGAATTTATATCATGAGCCTGACAGTGACAGAGTGTCCAGAGAGTACCATCAAGCTGAATCATTCTCAATAAGCCTGTTTGTCTGATTCTCAGATGTTTTGGAAGGACTGAATCTGTCAGAAGTAATTCAAACTCAAAATTTCCATGGAATTTTCTAGTAATCTATGTCACTGTCCATGATGTGGAAGCATTAATCATTGCTTGTCTGTCACTGTCCATGGTGCTAAAGACTCGGCAGTTAATAATCTATGTCACTGTTCATGGTGCTGAAGAGTCTACCATTAATAAGCTATGTCACTGTCCATGGTACTGCAGTGTCTATCATTATTCGTCTGTCACTGCCCATGCTGCTAATTGTAGTAGTCTGTGTTACTGTCCATGGTGCTGCAGATTGGTTAGTTCCATGGACAGTGACAGACTATTAATGGTATTATTGGTCATTCTTTTTCATTCATTTTGTTGATTTTTTTGGCCATTTTTGTTAAATATATTGACCATTTAGTTCATTTTTGTTTATGTTGTTGATTATTTGGTTATTTTTTTGCTCATTTCTGTTCATTTATTTAATTAATGCATTCATTTTTGTGAAATTTTGCTGACTTTTGTTGATTATTTCACTTATCTGCATTTATTATTATTTACTCATTTATGTGACTATTTTGATCATTTCAGTTAACATTTTGTTGATTATTTTGTTCATTTTATTAAAATTTTCTTATTTTTTGATACATTTTCATTCAGTTGATTTATTATGTAAGTCATTTTAGTGAATATTTTCCTGATTACGTATTTTGCTCAGGTTTATTTTGATCAAGAATAAAGTTGTTTTTTCATTAATTTTAAAAATTCTTTTCTTTTAATTTATATTGTTTATTTTTGATTTTTGATATAATTTGCATTTTTCTTTTTCGTTCATTATGTAGTTAATCTTTTCTTCTTTATCTTGATCTTGTGCTTCTTTCAATCATTGTGATTCATAATCATAAGTTAATTTCATCACTGGACAAAGCCACAGATGCCACTGGGAAGGGAATAAAGAGCCACATCTGGCCCTGGAACCGCAGGTTGCAGACCCCTGATCTACTGTATATTGATTTTAACATAGAATTTATTCATTTTTGAGCATGTGTATGGTCGTTATAAACTAGATAATAAGATAAGAAAGACAAAAAACCCAAGCCTAAAACTGTTGCACAGTACTGCATGTGGACACGGTAGGATAAATACACAATATGGGGACAATACAAGAATTAAATTAACCTGTTAAATAGCTACAGTATGTCTCATTCAAGGGTGAGCTATACTGTAATTAGGAAAGCACTGTGTATGTGCTATTGTGTACCTCTAAATCCTCCGGTTTTAACTGAATATGTCACAATCTAGCCATTTGAGATTTCACATTAAATAATACATAGCTTCTAAAGGACCTGTTTAAATGCATTTACAATTTCAGCTGCACATTATTGTTTCTGACTGCGTTGTGTGTTTTGCTGAGCGATGCTCAATGAACGCTTGCCACTGTAAAATGTCAGACAAATCCTTCTGCTTTGAACTACGAGGGGAACGGAGCAACAATGAGGAAACAATGAGGAAATTTATTTTTAGCTGGCACAGAGATCATTTGCAACTGTCAAATTAAAACCCAATTTAACACTTTGCTTAATGCTTGGTACAACTGTGAGACTGTTGTATAAAAGCTATATATTCTGGGTGGTGCCATATGGCGGCTCGTGGCCTCAGTGTTCTGCAGTCAGAGCGATGATAGATTAGCACTTCATAGGTTAGAGCTTCATTATGACTTTATTATGGTCAAATATAAGAGCAGATCATTTTGTGAAGTAGTCACCGGGGAAATGAAGATTCCTCTTCCCCTTTCCCATACGCTCCTGGATGTTTCCATATCCATATTACATTCAGTTAACATCTTTCCACACTGCATTCTGCATCCCTCCCTTTGTTTATAACTTCTTTCACTGTCATTTTTTCCATCCTTGATTTGGTCTGGCTCATGGAACTCAGCACTAGGTCACTCTCACTGCACACAGGGCACAAAAAATGTGATTTTAATATATTTTCATTCAAATTCAAAATACCAGGGTTCAGGGATGATGTGGGCTTGACTTATTGTCGCTTTTTTTTTTTAGTATTTTAGTGCACTTTATTGCTATTGATGAGTATGTTATTGGTCTGAATTTTATTGCAGTGTTGTGCTTTGTATTCTTGGAAGCATCTGTGTTATTGCAGAGGTGATCCCTTGCATGGTATCTCATTCTAGCTGTATTATTGTTGTGTGTCTGGTAAATGACACATAAGTCTGATTTAATTTGATTTCTTAGCTCTTTATTTTTCCCGTGCCTTCCAATGTGCCACCCATACATATTGTTCATTATTTGTTAATTTGCTTTGTTTACATTCTGATTTTGTACTGCATGTATAACCAGTTTTGTACAGTCAGTCATGACTTTTCAGTGAAAATGAGAAGCCTTGGAAGTAAACTAACAAAATAAACAAAATTGTGAACTAGATGATCAAAAAAATCAACAACATCAGAAGCAAATTGAACAAAATTAAGAAAATATAAACCAAAAAATTGAAAAACTAAATCAGAAATAATCAATGGAATCAACAAAATTCAAAGCAAACTAAACATCAAAACAACAAAAATGTGAAACTGAAGAAAAATGAACAAAAATGAAGAGCAAAATCTGAATAAAATTAGCAAAATATTCAGCAAAGCAAAGAAAATTTAACAAAGTAACCAAGAAAAAAATGTACAACATAACAAACAACGTGAAAACAATGTGAATACAAATGAATAAAATAACCATAGAATAATCATGAAAACAAACAAAATAAGAAGAAAAAGGAAGAAAAGAATTACAAAAATATCAAGAAAATTAACATTAGAAGCAACTGAACTAAATAATTAGATGTAGAAAAATGAACAAAATAATAAACCAAATGAAAAGTCAAGTGAAGTCAACTTTATTCATAAGCACATTAAAAAACAACAGATATTGAACCAACGTGCTGTACAACCAATACCAATAACAAATAGAATAAAGTAAAAAAGGGGTTCAGCAGCATTGAAAACAGACATAAGAAAGATAAAAACAATAAAAAAACAAGCTCAGGGTTAAATCAAAATCAACAGAAAATGCCTCTCTGTTTTAATCTAGACCCCGGGACAACGAGGAGCATCTTGTCAGCAGATCTCAGTAATCTGGAAGGAGTGTGAGGGGTTAACAACAAACAATACAATCTTAAAATCAATTCTATACAGGACCAGGAGTCAGTGCAAAGAAGCCAAAACAGGTGTGATGTGGTCTTGCTTACGTGTGCCTGTTAACATTTGAGCAGCGGCGTTCTGGACCAACTGCAGACGGGAGAGAAGGGACTGAGTCACACCTGAGTAGAGACTGTTGCAGTAATCGAGCCTTGACAAAATGAGTGCATGAATGACCTTCTCTACGACTGAGAAGGAAAGAAAACGCTTAACCTTGGGTTCTCAGTTGAAAAAAGCTGGCTCTAACCACAGCATTTATTTGTTTGTCAAATGATAGTGCTGCGTCAAAAATGACTCCGAGGTTTTTTGCAGTAGTTTTGTAGATGAAGAAGAATAGATAAAATGCAGTAATAATAAACACAGATGGACAAAATAAGAAGCAAAATGAGGAAAAACTTACATGCAATAATGAAAATGAACAGAATTGGAGGCAAACTAAACAAAAATATAATCACGAAAATCCAATTGCTGAATAGAATGAATCGAGAAAAAGTGAAGAATAACATAATTATTCATAAAATAAGAAACAAAATGAAGAAAAGTGAACAAAATATGAAACAAAACAAATAAAATAATCAACAAAAATGAAAATGGTTGTTTGATCTCAAGGTATCTGCAGAAAAATGTGCCCATGGAAGTCTTTCAAGTTTCAAGTACATACAGTGGTGCCCCGGATAATGAATTTAATCAGTTCCGGCGTCACGCTCAGTGTCCGAATCATTTGGTATCTGATGCGACTTTTTCCATAAAAATACATGTAAAACCAATTAATCCGTTCTGGACCCACGACAAAATCCCATAT
>JAQQAE010011781.1:0-13453 GCA_029823295.1 Pseudamia nigra | reverse complement strand
TATCCAATGGGAGGCTCGTACCTATTTGCTTAGTTAAATCCAGGTGGTGACCTTTTTTTTGGCCAGGCAGTGTATTTAACCCGAGTGAACAGAGACAGTACTCAAGTAAAAGTATTGTTACGTTATTGTAATGATAACTCAAGGAGAAGCAGAAGCAAGGGAGTAGAGTTTGTTTGAACACCGGAGGAGCGGGCAAAACAATAAATAAAATGAATAAAAATTAACACCACAGTCAAGGAAATGAATGGAAAGTCAACAGAATAATTAAAAAATATTTGTAGAAATTTGCAGGATACTCAAGAAAATCAACAAGAACAAAGACAGTAATCGAGACAATGCACAGAAATGAACAAACTAACCAAGAAAATGCACCAAAAGAAAACAACCCGCAAACAAAATTGCAATTGTTTTGCTTTCATGGTTGAAGATTGCTCAATTTTGTACATTATTTTGTTCACTCGTGTTAATTTACTTGATTATTTTGTTCATATTTGCAGATTTTGTTGAGTTAATTCTTTATTTATGTGTTTATTTGGACACATTTGCTCACATTGTTATTTATTTTGTTGCTTATTTTGTCCCTTGTGGTTTGTTTACTTGACTGTTTTGGGTCATTTTTTCTCATGCCATTCTTTTGCTGATTCATTTGGTTCATTTCTTTGATTATAATGTCCATTTTTGCTAATTTTTCAAAAAAAAAATTATTTTTGTTCAGGCACCATCGCTATAGCTATGTAAAAATGACTCTGTCTCATTGAGAAGTGGCCAAATGTAACTGAGTAGAAGTACATTTGTTTCATGTAGAGTATGAGTAAAAAGTATTTTGCAAAACAACTACTTTCAGAGGTATATATTCATTCTGTTTTGTTCATTTCTGCTCATTTAGTCATTATTTTCTTCCTTCTTGTTGAATTTAGTTCTTTTTGGGATTGTTTTCTTCACTTTTGTCCATATTGTTGCTTATTTTGTTCAGTTTCTTGATTCTTTTGTTTACTTCCGCTCATATGTAGATCATTTTGTTATCTTTTTGCTAAAATCTTTTTCTTGGTTTGTGCTGTTTTTGTTCAAACTTATACTGTAAACAACAAAACCAGCGCTCTCTTTGATTTTTCCTGAGTTACATAAGCAACTTTTCTTAAAGAATACTGTATACCAAAAGTCGACCAAACCATGTAGATAAGTCAGTAATTTGTAAATAAATATTGCGTATTTGATCAGGCCGTCCACAAAATGAATAGAAATAATCAAAGAATGATGAAAATTAAGAAAATAAGCAACAAAATGAAGAAATGAACAAAATGAACAAAGCTGAGCAAAAAAGGAAAAAACAATTTCCAAAATATGTAAAAATTAAAGAAAATTATGAAAAAATGAAATTTGAAAAGGAAACAATCAAGAATATTAATAAAGTCAAACAAAAAATGTAATTATAACTTTATAACTTTATGATTGTAACTTTTCTGAGAGAATGAAACAAGAGTTGTCCAACACAATGAGCCATTAATGGGTAAATACACATCATGTATTTAAATAAAAATACATTTAATCATCCACAAAATTCCACAAAATATAAGCAAAAACAAACATAAACAGATCACAAGGAAGAAAACAGTTCCCAAAATTCAAAAATAATCAAGAATATGAACAAAAATGAACCAAAAGTATCATTATAAGTAACTTTTACATGTGAATAAACCAAAAGTTCACCCAAAACCACCTAAATAAGCCATTAATGAGTCAATAAACCTCATTAAGATGCGTCCTGTTGTGTGTGGAGTTCTGCGTTGTCTGGACTGCCTCAGACGGGATGTTTTCTGGAGTGATACATCACTCTGCCTGCAGGCTCCCGGTACTGTGATGTCCTTGAAGTTTATACAGTGGGACGAAGGAGGCAGGTGCCAGACTGCAGCCTCCTCACTCTGACAGGAATACAAACACAAACGGCCTCAAGGAGCTGACGCTTCAAAGTGCACTCCAGAATCCAATTGTGGAAAATTACGCCGGTAAAGATTCTGAGCTGAATGAATGAATGAAAAGAGAGTATTATAAGGTCTGAGAACCATCTCGTGTTAATGCTACCGTATATAATATTCAGTTAACCTTTTACATCAGCAGTGAACTGCAATCAGCGTCCTGTTGCACACACTTTTCTTAAGTAATGGTTGTGTTGGAATCATTTGTCCTCGTGTCTCTGCTGTATATGCAAATAAAGTAGCTTATTTATGTCTACAACATTGCATAAGGTTTCATTTCAAGTCAAGCAGGCTGGATTTAACCTGTTCACACATGGTGTCCACTGTATTGCCCTACAAATGCAAATTGACAGTAACAAGGTCACATTAAATTTATAGGAATTACAAAATAACCACTGAAACAAAATGAAATAAGTCACTGAGCATTTCAACTTGAAAATGAACAAAACAATCAGGAAAAAGGGCCAAGATAAGAATGGTAAAGAAAATTAACAACAGTGAACATTAGAAGAAAAATGAACAAAATAAGAAGAAGAATGAGCAAATGAGTCGAGAAAATGAAATAAATTAGATGCAAAAGAAGAACCAAAATGAGAAGACACATAAACAAAACAAACAAAAACAGCAAAGAAAATGTGAAAAGCAAACCGTTTTGTCTCGATTTCACTGTTTGCTGAGTTGCTGCACTTTGCCTTTGTATGGTATTATATTTATTCACACAAAATAAAGTCATAGTATTTGGAATAACAAGCACATTTGGCCTTGCATGACCTACTATAATACAAAATATTCTCTATACATTGGGTAGTTGATTCAGAATTATATTTTTATATACAGTATTATCAAATAGTAACTAAGGCATAATTATGATTGTATTTCACTAAACTGACATAGCAGATAGACATAATTTAACCATTTTCAGCCAGTACCTCATTTAAAAAAGTAAGTAACGTTGTTAGAAAGATTTTTTTTGGACATTACGACAAGTTTTTTAATAATTTATGCATGAAAGGGTTAACATGTTTCCTCAAATCCTGCAGGCAGCTTGGTAGTTATATTGTTACCATGTTGTTACTGCAGGTCATTGTTACTATAGTTACTATCTGTGTCTATTTCATAATGGTTGATCTCTGTCTTCATATTTAATTAGTGCTGATCATTGGTCCTTGTTCTGTGTGTTGATCTGCTTGACGTACTCCATAATGATTTGTTGTGCTGTATGTATGAACTGTAGACTTCAAGTTCTCTGAATCCGAGTGTGTCAGCTTTTAAAGGTCCCGCTCAATGAAAATCCATCTTTGTTGGTTTTTGGGGAGTATGTATTGTCTGTAGTGTAAATTAAAAGCTGTGAAATTATGAATATGGTTGGCACTGCAAGTCCTGAGAAATCCACAGGAGAAAATGATTTGTGACATCACAAGTCATAACTGATCATTATTAGGTGTATATGCATTAGTCCCACCCCCATGAGCCTGTAGAATTCGAAATTTTAATTCCACTCAATACAACACAGCCTATAATATTCCAGTTACCATCCACCCTTCCCTCACAAGCAACTGGAAAATATTTTAGACTTTTCAGAAAATCGTCCAGGAAAAATACGTTATTCTGTGTGTGAAAATATAATCCCAGGAGATCATATAGAGTGTGTGGCAGAATTACAGTTCAGAAAGTCAAATCCACTTACTTTATGTTGTCAGCAGCCTTTAATGTCCACATTTATGTGACATAAATATGAATTTAAATGTCCAGACTGGGAAAGTCCTTCTTTACTGAGTGTTTAGGTTTAAATTCACTCTTTAATGTAAAACAGAAAGCTGTGGACTTATGAACTTGCTCTCAGTCCTGAAAAATACCCCAACAAGATGAACAACAGGGAAAACAAGTTGTTTTAACCTCTGCGATTTGTGACAATCACAAGTCATAACCATTGCCGAGGTGTAATGCATTACCCCCACCCCTAGCAGCCTGTACATTTTAAACCATCACTGTTTTCTGATGAAAAGTGGGTTGTACAACACTTCACAGTGAAAACAGAGCATGTGCTGTTGAGTTACAAAAATGCCCTCGGAAAATCAAGGAAAGATCAAATCCACATATTTTGTCTTATCAAATTCCTTACTGAATTCTTAAAAAGACACATATAAGCTGTACATATATAAATTTTCATGTCAATATGAGGGACCTTTAAGCATTATGATGTGGGACCTTTAAGGTGGACTGTCTTCATGCCAGTTCCTCACTGTTTGTGCTGAAGCTGTGACTCAATCAATACACCTAAAATATAAATACGACCATTTCAAGGATACCATTAGTTTTACTGGTTCTCCTCAGTACGGTATGCTTCAGTGATAATTGAATCTGAGTGCTGGATTATGTGAACTGCAGATATTGTAGTGCCTCGTGGAGGAGAAAGGTATTTTCAGGCAGCTCGATGAGGCATTCATAATACATCTCTGTTGGCTTTTGAATTTTTCAGATGTCTTGAAATCACTTTAAAATGGTGTTGTTGGTCAGCTGAGTTATATTTACTGAGAGCATATCCACTGAGTAGGCAGATGTTCAGTTCATCTCAGGATACATTCCTGTTCAAACTGTTGAAAGTGGATGTATATGTCCCAGACACCTCTGAATGTGGTCTGAGCGATCAGATCTGAATGTATCCATACTCACCATATACAGCATATAGGAAATGGATGAAGGAAATGCAACAACTGGTTTTTGAACCACAGTTTTGAAGTCACTGGTCAGTTTGGTGGCTTTTAGGAGCCAAAAGAGATCATATCTGGACAAATAGGGTGGAGTTGCTGGAGTGTTTGATGTCAGGGCCATAAGTGAGGCATCAAGGGTGAGCTAATGCAACATATAAACGTAAAGGTGCTGTCTACGAGGTTTGTGATAGACTGATATAAATGATTAAACAAGTAACCTGCCAGTCAGCACGGCTTATAACCTCACAAGCTAGTATGTCTGTTCCTTTCTTACCTGTACCAGATGTTGCAGGAATCTGAAATGCAGGCTCTCCACTCAGTCATCCTGTGGTTAGATAAGCTGCAGTTGCCCTAATAGCTACTGCTATGACTGTTTTCAACCCTGCAAGCGAATGTATGAGGTTGTGTACCTATGAGGTTGTAAGCTGTGTTGACTGGCAGGTCACCTGCCCAAGCAATACTGTACTTTCTGGGTGATAAGTCGCTCCAGGATGTTAGTCACATGAGCCAAAAAATGCATAAGGAAAAAAAAAACAAATGTGTATTAGTCGCTCTGCAGAACAGGTCGCATTTGTTCGGGGAACCCAGAAGGGAGAGCTCGTGGCTTGCCTCCCCGCTTCACTGGGTCAGTGACAGTACCGACACGTTTGGGGTTAAGCTGATGGCAGGTATGGTTGTTACCGGTAATGTCTATATTTTATACTGTCAGTAATACAGATGTGGCAGATGCAGGTACACAAGCCTAGAGCGACATCTAGCAGCTGTCAGTGTGACAAACACCCTATAGTCGAATTGATTTACTATACAAGTCACTCCGATGTATTTGTCGCTCCCCGAGCCAGACTATGCAAAAAACCACAACTTGTAATCCAGAAAATAAGGTATATAGCGGACAACTATGAACTATTGGCTAAGCGCTAGTTTTCTAACATTGTGGAGAGCACCTTTAATTATTTGTTAAAAAATAAACTTCATTGAACTTCAGTTGAACAGAAGCACCAATTAATTAATTAGTTAATTCATTAATTGATTGATTGATCGATTAATTAATTAAAAATCAAAAAAATAATTACAAAAATTTGTAAAAATGAATAATAAAGAAAATTACAAAAAAGAATAAAATAAGTAAACAGAATATTAAGCATAAACTAAAAACAAAACATAATAAATAGAATAGAATCAAGAAAATGAACAAAAATGAAGACAATAATCCAGAAACTGAACAAAGTGAATAAACTTACCAAGAAAGTGTGAAAATATAAACCAAATAACCAGAAAAATGAGGAAAACAAACAAAATAGCCAAGAAAATGAGTAAAATTGAACGGAATAATCAAGAAAGTAAACAATAAGTATCAAGAAAATATCCCAAATAATGTAGAAAAATAGGAAACAAAAATGAACCAAATAAGTGAATGAAACAAAACAAAATTAAAATCACCAAAGTCTGGTCAAAATCAACACAAATGAACAACTAAGCAAGAAAGAATCCCCCACATCCCCCCTGAAATCTACACCTTTGTCCTCAGTATTAATACAAGATGCATGTGTGTTTATTTTCTTGTTTATTTTTTTGCTTATTATTCTGTTCATGTCTTTGATCTTTTTGTTCATTTTTTGTCACTTTTGGTTTACTGTCTTGACTGTTTTGTTCACTTTTGCTCATTCTGGTGACTGTCCACCCCATTTAGTTTATTTTTGTCCTTTCATGAATTGATGCAGTATAGAGGCACAAATTGATGCACCAACAATTTACCACAACAGAGAACATAAAGTATTTGATGCTCAAAATTTCCAGCAGAATCCAGTGAGCCCAGTATTGACATGAAGGTTATAAGACACAGTGTTAGTTTGACTGACTGTCTGACTCTGTGTTTGAAAGGGGAAACTTGACACCATAGCACAGATATAGGTTATAGTCCTCAGCTCTGGTTGTAATTGTACGCTGTTTGACTGCACCATGCTGCTTTTTTAAAATATCAATACCACATACTTCATTTAATCCACTTAGGTCTTAACGCTACCATAATCAACAACAAGTAGAAAGCACTCAGAGAGCACAGACCTTCACCACTAAAACTATCTTCCATAGTATTATTACACCCAGAATAAATATTCAAAGATTATTTTTCTCTTTATTATCATTCCTTGACCTTGAAAACTCAGTCTTAGCATCTGGAATGACATCGATATCACAAATACTCCATTAGTTATTTCCAAAAAAATTATATTTTTATAATGTTTTCTTCTTTCTTCGCAAATATTGGCACCGTACTGAATCAGTTGGGTTTCAGCTACAATTTGATGTTAGTTGCATGTCTGTAGCTTTTTCTTACCTACCTACAGTAGAGCATTTATCAGCCCTATATATTTGAACAATCTAGATCACCAGATCCAGAATATTGCTGGCAAACTTTGCTGCATGGTTGAATATACAAGAATACATTTTTGTTGTAAAGTTACTGTACCAACAAAAAAAAAAGAAACTGGCCCTATCTTGCAATAGTAAAAAATACTTAAATAAATTCCTAGATCCATTATGTGATATGGATCACCTAATAAATTGTTCCTTGTATCATTTCCGAGCTATTCTGAAAACTTCATCAAAATCCGTTCATAATATTTTGAGTAATGTTGCTAACTAAAGGACAAACAAATTGATCAACATAAATTGAGGTGATAACAAACCACCAGGGTGCCCAAAAGACTAGACTAGTGAACCACCTCTAAATAAATAACATCTTGTCACACATTTTGACAATAAATAAGCTGAGTTTAGCTTTCCCATGACAGACCACCACCTCCAGCATGAATAGGACAATCACCCGACTTAGTCAGAGCGCTAGACAACCGGAGCATGAGTCAATGTTGCATTTGTTCATGAAGCTCAGTCCATGTGGTGAGTGTGGTTACTATGAATCATGCCAGAAACACAAACCCCGACGCATGACCAGTTGGGCCGGGAAGCAAGAGGCGACGGCGAAGTGTGAACAAGGGAAAAGAGCAGCAGGAAAAGAATGTTATAATTTCCTCTGTCAGCTGGAAGGAAGGCGTGAAAGAAGGAGTGAGGAAGACGGAGAGGAATATGGAGGAGGATGAGACTGAGGACTGGAGTGATAGGGGTTAATTATTCCAAATGAAAGGTTTTATTGAGTAGAAGAGCTAAGTTGTGCAGTTTCAGGGCTCACTGTTATTTCTTTCTTTCTTTCTTTTTCTCTTTTTAACTACTACAGACCCGCCTCGGTGTGACTCACTTACTGTAACCTTCTATATTTCTTTTAACTGTGACGTATTTCCTCTTTTTTTACCTGCCAGCAGATGGGTCAGTCTGCAAAAGAAAAAATATGTGATTTGTTTTGTCGATTATATCTGAAGGTACGTTCCATCCGGGAAGACATTTCCGTTCTGTTTGTGGTCAGGTTTTCCAGACACTCATTTTTATATCTTGCTCTGCTTATTTTCACTTCTTTTTTTGAGGTGGGGTGTATTCAGTAAGGTTGGACAGAATTTAAACAGCAAAAATCTAAATGTGTTTGTGATTAAAAGGCACCTTTTGCTACAACTGTATGATCACAATGAATTAATTTATTCAGTACAACGTATTGCTCTGATATATTGGATCTCAACTGATTTTGGCTAATGACCCCTATTTTCCATTCAGTCATCAAGGTGAGAGCCATAAACTGAAACAGGTAGATCTACATTTGTTTTGAACAAAATATACACATTTTCATCACTGCCTTCAAATTCAACAAACAAAATAATCAAAACATTATCAAAAATCTAAAATGAATTAACAGAATTGACAGAAAGAAGAAAAAATAAAATCAAGAAAATGAACAGAGTAAACCACAAAATGACCCAAATAGACAAAGAAACGAACAAAACTTAGAAGTATATACTCTTAGCATCATCCTTGCATAAGTAAAAAATATAAAATATGGTATGTTATATGCCAGTGTTTGTCAACTTTCTCACAGTCATCAACTCACAAACCACTTTGAAAAAATTCAAACTAGACAAATGTATCTTTTCACAGCTAGCATTTTTTAATATGAGGTATGACTATTAAATAATGAGATGTGGATTATGAGGATAAAACCATGTGGTCCACAGTCATACTGTTATATATAAAAGGTTGTGTATTCACACACAACCACTATAAGTTTCTAATAAGTGACGTCTTTAGTTCACTGCTAGTTGATTAAACTGCAGATGTTTTTTTACTAATGTGTCAGAAAATGATTAGCATAAAAGTTGAGGAACACAATAATTTGACTTTTTTGGTTGAATTGAATTGAATTGAATTGAATTGAATTGAATTGAATTGTGTGTTTGAATGGAACAAAAGATTCAGTGAAGGTAGAGAGGGTTTCCCAGAAGATGACCGTTCCGGATGCCCATCAAAAACTTCTGGAAACATTCAATACATTGAACAAATAGTTTGAAATGATCAATGTATAAAAATAAAACTGGTTTCATTTTTCATCAAGACACCAGTTCACACTGTGCTCTCAGTAAAATAGATTCTGACCTAAAAGCAATGACAGTGTTTGATCACGCTCCCTTTTCACCTGATATACCACTATGTAACTTTTTCCTAAGATCAAATCTGTGTCAAAGGAACATATTTCGAGTCTGTGTCAGAAGCTAAGAAAAGAATGACAGAGGTTCTGAGACCTGAATGCATCGGTGTGTTGCTGCATAAGGAGAGGAGACTGAAGGAGAAGGACGCTGAAGAATGTTTATGTTCAATAAAATTGTGTTGTCTTTTTGTGTAATAGCCATAGCTCATATGTGCTGGCATCTGTGTCTGTGATTAATCCCCCACTGTGACTGTTCATCATCAGCTTCCCACAGGCTGCTAATGATGAGTTAAAACACTTGAAGTATCTGACTGCATATTTATAGATTTCACAGGTAAATGTGTTTAATTGATTAATTAATTAAATAACAACATGTGCAGCTCCTCATTTCTGTCACTCTCATCACTGTAGCTGTGAAACATTTGCATTCATCAGTCATTTGCGTCAAGCGGAGCACGAGTAGAGCCAGGATTTTAGCAGTTGTAGTCTGTGGAGAAAGGTGTCAATTTGATTGAATTTATGAAAAATGAAATGAAACATAAAGTATTGTGCATCATGGCCTTTGATGATTAAACAAAGGTCTTGTATGTTATTAAAATGTGGAATTTTGTGTTGAGAGTTGTTTGCTCACATTAGCTGACTTCAACTGTCTCAGTTGCCCATGTTCATGATAAAAACTGTTACATAATTCCTATATAGTAAACTGGATTCAGTTTTGTTAAAACTAGATCCATAGCCAATGTTTGAATATTTATTCAATCAGTCTGTAAAAATCTAAACACCATATAGACATGCCTCATCTATTAATAATATTCATATTTAAATCCATTCACTATCTGCAACCTACTGATGCGTATGCACCTCCCATCTCCCTGGATGCCAACAAAGGGAACAGAAAGAGTGGGTGAACCCTGAACAAAATATCGCCTTAAACAGGCAAAAATCTAATGAGTCACTGCGCCTCGTGGGATTTTATACCATATTGGAGAGAACTGTAGTGTAGTTAGTGATCAGAGATGGACAGTTTTTGGGTTCAGAGTAGATTGTGGCCATAATTTGCACAGACAGTATAGTATTTGTCAATTTAACTTTATGTTGTTTACAATTTAAAAGTTCATTGTGTGGGTCGAGAAAGTTGCAGTTTGTATTATGTATGATGATGCTTCCACCCATGTCTCATATGGTCTCGTCTTGATTGGTGTGGAACCTAGGAGCTGAGGATGGGGTCTTGGCCCAGATCAAACTGCCAGGCCAGCCCACCATAAGAATGCATTCATCATGACTTGCTGGTTTAAATAAAGGTCAGTTAAATTAAGCTATTTAAAATTAAACTGCATAAAGTGTTGAGCATAATTACAACCATTTAACTTGTTATTGCAAAAAATCCCCAGCCATGGTTATTGTAATTCATTCCGATCCATCACTCCCAAGGTTTTGGGTTGTTCATTAAACTTACCTCATAATATACACCACCACTCAAAAGTTTGGACACATCTTCTTGTCGGTGTTTCAAGAACATGCATGGAATTATCTAAAAAGTATTAAATAGTCAACAGCTGTATTCGTGCTACTAGACTTACTATATCTTAGCAAAAGACGGTCTCTTTTAAGTAAAGAGAAAAGACAGTCGTACCTCTTGGTCTTCTTTTCCTGGAACTGTCCTCATGAGAGCTAGCCGCATCACAGTGTTTGACATTTCAAATTATTGAGATTTTTCACATTGACTGACCTTCATTTCTTCATGGAGTGTTTGTTACCATAATATAGATTTGTACAGTAGTTGTAGTAGCACTAATAGGACTCTGTATCCACACTTTCACTGCACAAGACAACCTTTGACTTTTATTGTATTTAAAAACAGTATCTTGAATTTGGGTTATCATATGTCTCTTACGTTATGGTCATGTGCCAGAACCACAAACCGGTCTTGGTTTTCCACTAAAGTGCTCCATAACTCATAACGTTTGCCACTGTACATTGTTGTCAGCACTTTTGTAGGTGCCAGAATCCTATAGGAGTGTGAGCAGTGATGACTTGACTCCATCGACTCTGTTTGAGCTTATTCTGTTTCCTTTCTGTCTGCAGCAGGAAGTTATGAAATCCCCTCTGAAATAGTGTCACACCTTCATGTGCCAAACTGCACATTTTGCCTCTTTCTGGTGGGCACTCAGCTCCTCTGGGAGACTCAACATGTCAGCCAGTTATTCTTGGAGTGTAGTTTCCTGCTCGCACACATGGCGTTGGCATCACGTTCTGATGCCAAAACGACACAATGTTAGATCCTCCTATCACTTTTTTTTAACATTCAGGGCTAAATTTAGAGCTAAAACCAGCTTTCATTTCCATTTTGTCATGAATCTATATCTGCAATATCAGTACATTTTGAACATGGTGAGGTGACTGTGTACTTCAGGAGGAGACTGATGTTATTTTCATCAACATTTAATTATTGTTTTTTAATTTAACAGTGCAGCAGCTCTATAATTTATACCCAACATAAAGCATTGGAAAGCATTTTAGGACTGAAAGTGGTAGAGCAAACCGCAAACATGTACTGTAACTTGTAATATTAAAAACTCCAATTTGATCCATATTCACAAGTGAACATAGGCAGAAAATCAAATGATTTTAAATAGTTTAAATTGTCCTTTCAATGCCCGTTGTCTAAAAGTATAGACTGCATCAATATATCCCCCTCAGCTCAAAGTAAAACTGAAAATCTTAGCAATTATCGGTGACCCAGCTTGACATGATACAGCACACACACATGTATACGCACACACAGATACCCCAGCATGTGTTACTGTAGTGCGCAAATGGATTCCCTAAGATCCAAGGCTAATTAGACCATCTTATTATAAGCCATCCTAGGAATAGTCTCTGCAGGATAAAGTAATGAGAGACACATCATGTGTACATATGAGAGAAATGTCAAATAAGATACATTTCTGAATTATTAAAGACGTAGAGGAATTGATAAGATTGATTATCTGTTGTGGCTTTTCAAGACGAAAGCACTTGCTCCTGTTGCTTTGTTGTTGTAATTTATAATCAAATCTGTAAATTATAGCATGTTTTCCACTCTTATTGCCTTAAACCTTTATTGTGTGTTTGTATAAATGACAGGTTAACATTAAAATACCAACTTTGCCTCTCTGCTGATTGCTGAATTTTCAGCACCTTGCAGAATTTCACACTTTAGAGGTGTAAAACCCAGCTGATTGAGATGTTCTGTGCTGTGTTTTCTCTTTCTGCTATGTGAAAGTGCCGTTCAGGCTGAAGCATCTGACTTTCATTACTCGATTTGACCCTGTGACGCACTGATGACCATGTAACCGGTCTCCAGTTGGTCATTTTTAGATGCTGGTGTGTGGCGGTCAGCACTAATGAGACAGTAGAGGCTGAAAACAGCAACAGCTGATGTGAGAGTATCACTGCTTGCAGGAAGGAAGAGTGAATAATGCCTGGAAGTACTGGTTTACTGTCTGTGATGCAATATTTTTACCCTCACCATTAAGACTCACACCTGTAACTTAAAATCTACAGCACAGACAGCATCATCTTGAAATTTTTACACAAGGGATGGGTATGCCATACCTCTGTCCTCCTCACAGGCAGATACAGATTCTGCATTTTTAAAAAGAGAGCTCATCATTGAAAGATTGAACATATTTTAATATTTTGTCAGTATCTCAGAAATGAAAAAAGTCACATTTATGCCACTTCCATTAACTCAAGAGGAAAACATCCTGCAGACTCGGGATCCAGATAAGTTGTCATCTGCCTCAGATGGACGGGGTGAATGGACAGTGGAGAGAATATACATACAGACAAACCACACAGACACTGGACAACACAGACACTGGTCAGCCTCATGACCAGCAACTGCACACCAGAAATGTACAGCTATAGATAGAGTGAAAGAGACCATGTTTGACCGAGTAACTTTGACTAAATTTGACCATTTTACAATCAGTGTTCATTCACATCAAGTTGATCAAATGGACGACACAGGGATGGATTGCCAGTTGGTGGAAACTATAAAGGAGAGGACCCATTCACCCTGTTGCGCTCGTAGCATTCTCTGTATCATCTGCCATTGTTCCGAGATAGGAGAGGACAAGTATCTTCTTTCTTTCTCCTTTATTTTTAGATGTGCAGCCGAGAGCGGCATAACTTTAGGC
>JAQQAE010011780.1:0-13454 GCA_029823295.1 Pseudamia nigra | reverse complement strand
GGGGGGTTGTGCTCAGGCCTCTCAAGGCCAACAAGGGGAGCCGAAAAACAAAAACAAAAGATAAGACAGTCACACTTTCAGAGGCAGAAAAGAATCAAAACTCCTCAGTAACTCATATTTTATATTTTTTGGTACCAGACCTCAAAGACCATCTTATGAAGAGACCCCAGCACTTCTGTGTTCTAACCCACTCTTTGATTTCACTCAGAAATTGTCCATGTTGTGCTCCCAGCGCTCTTCCCAGCGTTGCCTCCAAACTGCTTGATTTGGAGGCAACGCTTTACTGGGCTTTGATCAGCTCTCTCCGTCTTCTTTATCGATACACCAGGAAAATACCCAAGCCAATAAGCAGAAATCCTGTTATCATGGTTCAGAATAGATAAATATACATCACATTTTCAGTGGACAGCATCTCAATAACACATAATCCCCCATGCGTCCACAGATCTTCACATGCCCAGCAGCCACTGTCCCCTGAGGACCCACGGGTTCTCCTTGACCCATCTTCCTGTCCGAACAGCGTGTCAATTTCATTGAGGTCCAGCTGGTCACTTCCATGTCACTTTGGGTTTAGGGGGAGACTCTGACAGGGAATGAAGCAAAACACACAGACAAGACACAGCAATCGGGAGCAGTTAGAAATGTGTCTGCACTCTCTGAAAGCCAGAAGAAAGAAAAAAAATCAGAATCGTAACTTTGGTTTTATTTTCATTCAGAAGGAGAAAGTTAGACGTCATCCAGGCCTTAATGTCTTTTAAACAAGCATGGAAATTTATTGACGCAGTATGTAATTCATCTGGTCTCATGGAGAGATATAGCTGTGTGTCCTCAGCATAACAATGAAAACCTAAGCCATGCTTTCTTATGATGCCACCTAAAGGCAGCATGTAAAGTGTAAAAAGTATTGGTCCCAGTACTGAGCCTTGCGGAACACCATAACCAACTGTAAATTGAGTGGATTACTGGTCGTTAATACGTACAAATTGGAATCTTTGTGTGAAGTAAGACTGAAACCAATTTAGCAGGGTGCGCTTAATCCCAATAGTGTTCTAATGTGTATAACAGAATTTTATGGTCGATAGTGTCAAAAGCAGCACTAAGATCCAAACGTACAAGTACTGAAACTAGTCTATTATCTGAAGCTAATATAAGATCATTAATAATTTTCACCAGTGCAGTTTCAGTGCTGTGGTGTTCGCTAAACGCTGACTGAAATTCTTCAAACAGATTATTTCTGTGTAAATGCTGTTTAAGTTGCTTAGCAACAATTTTTTTCAAGGACTGTAGCTAGAAATAGTAGGTTAGAAATGGGTCTGTAATTAGCTACTTCACCTGGGTCAGAGTTGGCGACACGGTGGTGCAGTGGGTAGCACTCGTGCCTCACAGCTAGAAGGTTGTGGGTTTAATCCCAACACCAGGTGGTGGGGCCTTTCTGTGTGGAGTTTGCATGTTCTCTCTGGGTACTCCATGTTTTTGGTTGTGTGCTTCCTCCCACAACCAAAAACATGTACTAGGCTAGGGGGTTAGGTGAATTGGTCACTCTAAATTGTCCGTAGGTGTGAATGGTTGTCTGTCTCTATGTGTCAGCCCTGTGATGAACTGGCAACTCATTCAGGGTGTACCCTGCCTTTGCTCAAGTCAGCTGTGATAGGCTCCAGCATCACCCTCACGAGGATTAAGGGGTAGAAAATGGATGGGTCAGAGTCAGTCTTTAAAAGCCTGGAGACTGTTTTATCAGATTCAGTATAACACTGTCAATCAAGGGAAAGACATCCTTAAATAATTTAGTTGGGATGGGGTCTGACAAACAAGTGGAAGGTTTTGCTGAGTTGATAAATTTAGTTAGTTCTAACAGATTAGTACATGAGAAAGTCTAGATATATAAGAGTAGGGGGCGCTGCAGATACTGTGTTAGATGTAGCTATAGGAGATGGTGGGGAGGTACTGCAGATATGTTCTCTAATAGTCATTTTATTTGTGATAAACGGCAAGAAGTCATTAGGGGACAGAGTTGAGGGGACATTGGTTTTAATAGAACTATGGCTTTTTGTTAATATAGCAACAGTGCTAAAGAGAAATCTAGGGTTATTTCTATTTTCTTCAATTAATGAAGAGTAATATGTATTTTTGGCCAGACGAAGGTTCTTTTTATAATTTGTAAACATGTCTTTCCACAGATTGAAAGATTCCAGTAGTTTAGAAGAGCGCCATTGTGTCTCTAATCTTTGTAGTTCCTGTTTCAACATCCTAAATTGAGGTGTGAACCACGGTGCTCTCACCCTCTGTGTCGCTAACTTTTTCTTCAGAGGAGCAACAGTAGCAATTGCCGAACGTAGTGAGGCTGCGCAGTTATTAACAACTACGTCTAGTTTTGAGGAGTTAATTGTTTGACTAGGATCCCTCTCTGTATTGATAGATAACACAGATATGGAAGATGAAAACATTACATCTTTAAATTTGTTGATAGAATTTGCAGATAAACATCTTGAGTGATAAACTTCTTTGGACTTGCATGTGTAATCTAACAAGATAAATTCGAAAGTTAACAGATCGTGATCAGAGAGGAGAGGGTTGTGTGGAGATATGACAAGGTGTTCAATGTCTACACCGTATGTCACCACCAGCTCTAAAGTGTGACCTAGATAATGGGTGGGTTTGTTTACATGTCAAACGAAGCCAATTGAGTTTAAAATAGAGGTAAAGGTGTTACCACAGCTATCATTTATAACATTGACGTGAATATTAAAGTTACCAACTATAATAACTTTATTTGTGTTAAGCACTAAGTCAGATAGGAAGGCTGAGAATTCAGATAAAAATTCTGAGTCGGGGGCCGGTGGTAAATAATAACAAATAATACTGGTTTTTCAATTTTCCAGTTAGCATTTGAGATTCAAAATTAGTTCAGTTTAAATTAGTTCACATTAGCCCCGTCAACTTCCCTGTATTGTTTGCTACCAAAAAGCTATAAAACCCAGCAATGTTCAGACATGCTGATATTTATGCTTCGAAGTGTGATTGGTTGAACTTGACCTCTGTTTTTATAATGTTACAAAGCTCGGAAAAACAAGGCAGTTTAACATTTAAGGGTAAGGCTGATTTATTACTGTCAGCTCTGATAACCTTGTTACTCTTCTTCCATCAGTTTCTTATTGTGTAAACTGAATATATAATGTAATGTGAATAAAACTAAAATAAAAATAATGCATTCTCTTGTTCAGAAAATCCCATGATGCTAGGCACATCTTCAAACTACTTCTTTTTGTTGTTGTCTGGACACCGCCAGCAGCAGGCATTAATGTTCATTAATTCAATCCATTCAAATGTACAATAAAGGCAAGCAAAATGGGTATCTATTAAGAATGAATATTCTGTATTCGAATTTGGCAGCGACATACTGTAGATAAACAGTTTTTAAGAAATGGTCTGTGTGTAGGTGTTGAGGGAGTCAGGGACAGGTAGCGATAAAGAGACAGCACTGTCTGAGTGGGATTTGAGTGTTGTGAGCAGAGACAAACAGACACAGACAGTGAAACACAGAAGGAGCCTCTGGCTAAACAGCCTGTACAGGACTCAGGCCAGAGAGACGAGCTGTGTATTGATTTGTAGAGTTTGAGTTTCTTTGTGAAACAGGATCTGAGGACACAAAGCAAGAGCCTTATTTAAAAGTCTCCTTATTCACATCCATATATATTGATCCATGCACACTTTCATCCAGCTTTAAGTAACTCTCGAGTTCTCCTTATTTCTTCTTCCATGTCTTGTTTCCTCTTTTTTTATTTTGTCATCATTCTCTTTTAGCTGTTCAGGCTCAAAGTATGCCTGATTTTCTTTCTCTAACTCTCATATTTCTTACTTTATTCACATCCCTTGGCACCTCTTTAAGACTTACAGTATATGACCTTTTAAGTGCATCCAGCATTTCCTGATCATGTTTCTATGCTATTCATCTCTGAGTGACTGAAACTGGTTCTTTCATGGGTGTTTATTTTTTCTAATGTGCTTGCCATATTTCACTGTCCTCCAAATCCCTTATCTCTGACAGCAATAAATTGAATGGATCAACTCAATAAAGCTCTGTCACATTCACAGAAGCAATGACAACACCAAAACACACACACGCAGGGTAGAGATAACAACTTTGTTCTGGTGCAGATTTGATTGGCTGTGCGGATACTATTGTCAGACGACAGCCGTAAAATATGGCTGTCGTTATTGCATGCTGTCATAACTTGGCCTGTAAATCTCTCCTGAGTGGAAGAAGAGAGGAGGGAGGAGAGAATTGATTCTCTTGTTGTACTTCATTTTTAGCCTCTCGGCTGTTGGAGCAGAGCCAAAGGCCTTGGAAGCCATCTTCATTATGTGTCCATCTACAGGAAGAGATAATGTCAGCAACCCCTCCATCTGATGTCATTTTAATTAGTCTGCTCTCATATCTACCATGCCACTTGCCTCTGTTCTTTTTCAGTCCTGACTTTATGTCCCTGGTAAGGTTTGGTACCAAAAACAATATACTGTAACTAGAATCTACTTGACCAAATGGCACTGATTTTACTGCCACTTAAATGGCAAGAAATGTTTTAAAACAACTGTGTGTTAAAGGGTGGGCAAATAGTAATCAACTGTCTGACAACTGGATATAATGAATATAGTGGATACAGTGTAGACCTTTAATGGAAGAGAAACAGTGCCAGCAGAACTAGGTTCTGAGTAGATGCTCATATGCCTCAGCCAACATCCGCTAAGCATCACACAGTATGGTAGATTTTATATTTGGTAAGTAAATCACCAATGTTTGACCCACAAATACATTTTCCACAAAATTCAGTCATTTGTTCTTGAACTGATTCAGGGTGTTTAGAACCAGCACACATTCCTACAGGTTTTTGGGGGAAATAATAATCTAATATTATACTGTAATTTGCGGGGTAGAAAATGGATGGATTCTTGCTTAACAAATGGAAGGCATATTACCCCAAACAACTCCATTTTGACAACTTTTGTTTTCAATTTTAGTAACTCTTGTTTCTAATGTTTTGTTCTTCTTGCATTCATGAACAAATGAACAGTCTTACTCAGGCTTCTAGTGATTTATACTCAGTATTTGACTAGATCTCTGGGACTAGAAACTAGTTTGGATAATTTTTTTCACTAGTCTTTTTATCTTTGGGATATAACATGACCACAGTGGTTCATATACAGCTTCAAAGAGTTTGAAATCAGGTTTGTGAACCAGTATGGTGGTTGTATGTCAGTGCAAAATGACTGAGACACAGCATCAGGCACTTCATGGTATTCAGGTGTGCCTCGACAATTCTGAAATATTCACCTAAAAGGCCAAGAAGGTAGTTTAGAACAGAAGTGTTTTTTTTAATAATTTCATTGTATTTAAACATACATCTGTTATTATTTTCTTGTTTTTTCATCGTAACAGTTTTAGATTCTAAAATGATTCATTTTATTTCATTGATGCAAGGATTCACAATATTCCACAATATTCTTGCCCAACAGGTCCCCCAAGAAAATGTGACAAGTTATTATCACATGTAAGTATTGTTTGAAAAGTATAATTTCAGCTCCACTATCAGATACCCAAACTTAGCCCCTGCCTCCCGTGTTCATGTTCTTAACTGTCCCACATTCTGCTTTTCAGTCTTTTTCTAGCACTATCAACTTAGCTCCTGCTCACACCATCTCTATCCAGTTCCTTATTCTGCTCTGTCATCTGCCTCCTACCCTGCAGCAGTTCTGAGCAGACCTCCACTGTTAAGCGGGGTACAACTGATAACGTCAACCATGCTGTCTGTGACTGACAGTTGGGTAAAATGGCTGTGGCAGCACACAGAGGCATGGAGAATCCATTTTCAGGCTGCACTAGAGCCGGTCCCTGCCCCCATCTGTCAGCTGAAAACAGGAACACAGACTATCAGTCACAGCTGACCCTCAGTCAGCCACGTGAGGGGAAGTCGCACCGAGAAAGACTCACAGCCACATACTGTAAATAAGCATGAAGATCAACAGATGGCTCTCTGTCAATCATCACCTCTGTCTGGCCACCCCTCTCTGTGTTCTCCAACTTCATTTACTCACTCGTGTCTCTTTCTTGCACCACCCAATATATTCCTTGTATCTGTATAACTGCTTGCATGCCCGTTTTCCTCTGTCTCTCTTTGGACATTAGGGCTAGGAATATGACACAGCTCAGTCAGGTGTGCTTCTTCTCTCCTCCACACAGCTTAGATTGGCGTCATTATGCTCACTCCATGCTATTTCACTCCCTCTGTAATTGGAGGTGCTGTGAATGAAAGCAGAGGCCTTGATTTCATACTTTGGAGACACTGATAACCAGTGGTGAGCTTACCAAGAGGAGTTGTAGGTGTTGATGCATGTGGGAGTCAGTAAAACGCAACATATTATTAAAAAAAGAGAGAAAGAGGAGAAATTACCACGCAGATATACAGTACATGCTGTAAATGTTTTTAGAACTATAAAAAGTACATTTCATCCAGTGATTCTTAGATGGTGCTTTTAAGAGCTACTGTGAGAACCTGACACATGTTCACTGCTCTTACTTATTGGAAAGAGCATGATATCTAACACTTTGTTAGAATGATCTGCAGGCTGAACCCCAGAGACAGGAGAGCATGTATGAACCTCTGGACATAGAGTAGACACCATCTTCCCTTTAATGTTCGCAGATAATTTAATCTGCTGTACATGTAAAACTGTAATTCTGCTGAAAAAGGACAAAAATGTACTCTCAGGAAAGAGAGAGAAAAAAAATCAATGCAGCAATTTAATTTAGTATAGACTGAACAGTTTTACATATTACTGTACAAGATGCAAATGAGATTTCTCCCCTGAATAATCATCTGTCTAAAAGGCTGAACCTCTCTGGGAGGTAATTACACTGCTCTGATCATTAAATGACCCCTGTTCCCTCTTTCACACTCATTCTCTCACACTTCCATCTCTCCACAAACTCCAACTTTTCTCTTACAGGTGCTATAACCAAATTATGTAGTTATAGTTTAACAATCAAAAATATAAATTATTCAATTGAAATGCTTACTAGTAACATATAGTTTTTGTTTTTTTGCAAATGAAAAGCACTGTGAACTTACAAAAAAATGTAACAGATACAGTCAACAACAACCTGAGACTTTCATTATTTAACAACAGTGGCACATTCATGACTCTGGAACATTTTCTTATACTATAGAATAGGTAAAAGAACATAGATATTGGTAATATGAACATTTAACAGGATTATATTGAGATTCAAAAGTTAATCAAACTATCAACAGCACAATGCAGTCGCCCTCTGATGACATTAAACATCTGTTAGCTTAGCTCTGTTTCCATCAATAAAACAAAAAATCACCTCAGTTTTTGCAACAAGGTCTATATTGTAAATAGCTGCAACAAAGACCGCTTGTGAATAGTCAAAACAAGGTCAGAACTGCCACCATTTAGGCTGCACCATCTATTAACAAACACCTAACCCTAAAATGTATCACAAATTAGCAAACATAATAAACATTACGCTATACTATAGAATGCATATATTAGTGGACAAAATGACCGTAACATTACCCATTAGTTTCTGAAGGGCCGTTTTGAGGCCAATCAGGTTGTCACTTCCTGGCTGCCGTTTTAGATGTAAGGATGCAAGCATATTTGGACAAACAGCAGCAGGGCTAACTCCGCAATCTACCAGGGGACTCATGTGAAGCTAATATTAGCCGCTAGCTTACTGATGCAGTAAAACTTCACCACGCAGTATCAAACAAAGTCATATTACGGTATTGTTAGTGTAAACACTTCCCACAGCTGCAGTCGAGTGTATCTCAGGTGAAACTATGCCCATATTGAATAAATAGAAGATATGAAGGTCCGAATCAGTCCAACTTCTCTAGCAAACTGTTATCATAATGACAGGTCAATCAAACCCCAGCATAGTTATTTGTTTGAATATTTGCAGTAGTATCTTAATAATGGAGCAAAAAGTTAAAGATGGACCACCACATTACTTATTAGAGGGTCCAAATAATATGTGTGAGACCATAATGACTCATGACAAAAATGTATTTGCTTAGTATTTTCAGATAGAAGTCCAATGTATCTCTATGGGAAAAAGGCTTCTTTCCGAGCGGCCAAGCGGCAGGACTACAACTTAATGTTACTTCTGCATCGGCCTCATTAAACAGCCCCTGTCATTGCCCACTGGGCTATACTAACATAAATTTAATTCTTTTAATTCAGATCTGTATTTGGAGGGAAAACAACAGGAATGTTGCTGTTCTACAAAATGTTTCTTTCACAGTCACCTGCATGCTATTTCTCATTGGTTGTCATCCTCCATGGCGATGTTAGTTCTCTACACAATGAAAGCCTAGCAAACACAAGGCTACATGACTCAGTGCTCCCTCTAGTGGACAATATTTCATATTACTGAATCAAACCAGTGCATTTCTCTGTAATACAATTTAATAATATCTTTGGTAAAACATCAGAGGGTTTTTTTCTATACACTCTAAAATTAATTTTAGGTTACTTTTGAGTACAGCACATAACCATAAGTACGGTACTAGAAAAGTGAGGTCACTTTAACTTTATTTGTGACACAAGTGCAACTCACTCTAACCTGACGTGTCTCCCTGTCTTAACTCAACCAAACAACTCCACCTGACACAGCTGACAGCCTGCTTCACAGAGATCAAAGATTCACCAAACCGTAGGCATTTTCCCTCACTGTAAAATTGTTGTAGTGTGTCAAAGCACAGCTGTTCAGTATGAATACAGGTGTTTTGAGACACATTTTATACACTTCTGCCTTTGTGACATGAATGACTTGACAGGTATTCGACTGATACTGATATAACAAATACTTCAAAGAAAAGTGGGATACTTTCAGTCATTTTGTTATAACAGCCTTTGTTTCAAAGGCAGTAATCCCTCTTTGCATTAGCATTTTAAAAAGATGATAATGTGAGTGTATTGATTGTCAACAATGAATTGGGCTCACTGCCACAGACGATGCTTAATGTAAATGTGTCTGAACTGCAGTTTGAGATCCCAGCCGTGTATCTATAGAGATCAAACAAAAAGTAGATTGCAACCTTGCTCATTCATGGAAGGCATTGCCGTTCCAAAACCCATTATGCTAGTTGTCAGGAGAAGGTCAGCACTATGACACAGAGCTTCAAGCTGCCTGGAGGAATTTAGAATGGATCACCTTTTGCCATGCAGAGCTCAATTCCAGCTGTCATCAGGCTGGAGGAGGCAGAAATGCATTACCAGCCAGGATAATATGCTTTATTATATAGCTTATATGCCAGCTCATGCTGCCTTGGGCCAATAAGAGGAGCAATTACAAGGACAAGGATATCTAGTGTGTGTATATGCATGTGTGTGCACATGCGGTCAGCCACACCTGCCAGCATTTACCACTCAAAGCCAATAAACTCCTGATGTGTTACTTTCAAAGTCACGTCAATGTTTAAAATGTTATCAGCCCTGGACCATGCACCACTGCTTACTGATGATCTCCAGTACAAGGACATAATCCTTATCTAACCAGTGTAATCCAAACACAAGCATGTACTTAGTCCCACACTCCTATCCTAAAACAGTACAATGACTGCTGTGCTAATTTTGTGTTTATCACGGGAATTTGTGGATATTACTCACACTGCCACAAGTGATTTGTAATGTGTTGTTGTAGTAGCAATCTTTACTAAAAGAGTGAGCACAATGAGCCTCAAACACCCGGAAGGCATTCCTTCATTCAAAAGAGCACAAAAGCATGAACTAAAGTTTCTGTAAGATGAAATGTAATTTCACCACAATGCCACCAGTAGAGCTTCTCCAATGGCAATGTAACATTGACAATTGTCAGATTTATGTTTCATCTAACAATAATCTTCGCCGTCTGCATTGCAACCTTTTCCCAGCATGTTCTTAACACACCGATATAACAGCATTGTGTATTTTCAAATAAGAATACATCACAAAAGACTGAATCAAATATTCAATCTGTGTTACCCGCTGATCAGTAATCTCCTGTTTTCATTTCACCACCATTGCTTTCTCTATCCCCAGCTCTCCTGCTCTCTTGCTCTGTGATTTTGTCTGTATGCTCTTTTTGATGTAATCTTTTTGTGACTATAGCATAAGAGCATAGGAGAAATGATGATACCTTAACCAGGCCATAAATCTATTTGCCACCATGATGGAGTTAGACATGACGGACATTTCCCCATCTGCTGAATATGTGCATGCTTGCTTGCGTGTGTGTATGTATCCAAGGCGTGTGGTTTTCCTTCTGTCGACTGGACTGGTATTTTAGTTTGAAGACGTCTTGCTACCTATCCAGGAAGTTTCTTCACTTCTGAAGGAAAACCACACACCTTGGATACTATGAACTGGATGACTGAGAATCTTCACAGACGTGTGTGTATGTACTATATATGCACTTGTGCCTGAAATGAGAACCATCACTTTGCAAGAAATACTTCATCTATTTTATTTTTTATCTGTTAGATTTAAATCAGCTCACATCTGAATGGTGCAGGATGAAAGAACTTGTCCCAGCCACAGAAATAACAGTGACCATAAATGATTTTCCAAAGGCTGCAGCTCTACTGGGAGCACACTTGCCTTGTACTTGTTAGCACTGATAACTCTGAATCATGTGTTTGTGTGTCTGCCCTCTGCTCTCCATGAACATGTCTCCTGTTGATTGGATCACAGCACACAAACACACACTGTTCTTGGACAGCTCTACTGCTAACAGTATTATAACTTATGGTGAAAAGAGCAGATTTTTAATTGATGCAAGCTAATTGCTTATGAAAACACACAGCTAAAATATCATGCATGACACCTAATGACATAGTTAGGGATCACAGTTTTCATACAGGTATTTGGATGCCAGACAGCAGTACCTTTTCATGGGTGGATAAATGGGTTTTAATCAGAACAGGAAACCACTGGGAACTTCTGGGTTTCTAGTGCTACCAGACTCATGTTTCACCATTAATGGTGTGTTTGGAAATAAAATCAACACCTCTTTGGGAACATTCTCTTTATTTTGAAGTCTGGAAACACTGGGTCCTCAGGCAGAATTTTATGCATGTCTGCGTTTTATGTGTGGGGAATCAAAAACTAGAATAACTTTAAAAAAAAAAAAAAAACTAGAATAACACACTTACAGAAGACAGACTTCATAATTAAAACTGTTAGATGACAGAAAAAGACAGACTGAATATTTAATTTTTGACGTGTAAGGATTACTTATGTACATGTGTTCACCAACATACTGTATTAAACATCAGTTCATTAGGTGAAAGCTTCAGCCAACAATACATTAAGAGATCACAAGAAGAAATTATTCATTATCATTCATAGGTTGTCGACAAGTAACCTCCAACCATGAGTTTGGGATTTCTTGGCCTTTGGCCGTGTTTCTGTAGATGTTTTTTACAGGATGGGGATGCTAGCCACAAGGCCAACCTTCTGCCATTTCTGGCTTCTGGAATGTGTTGGTGTTGACTTGTTTGTCCTCTCCCCTAGCCTAATGTCTTCTACATAATGGATTAGTTTCATACTACAAAAGACCAGACAAGGCTCAGGTTGAGTACAAGTGCTCTCAGTGCAATCAGCCCAACCAATTCCTGCTACTGTATAAAGAAAACTGCACCAGTATGGACAGAATTTCAGCATATGTGCAAGCATTTCATACCAGCAGCACAGGACTGAGAAGAGATTATAAAGAATGTAAATGATCAAGTAAAATAAACATTTTTGTTTATTATAAAAACTACTGAGTTGTATTTATTAATTCATCTTCTATCTCCTCACAAGCATCAGGCGCCTATCCCAGCTGGCTTAGGGCGAACAAATTGCCAGTCCAGTTTATGGCATGGCTGACATAAAGAGAAACACAACCATTCACACTCAATTGAAAGTGACCAATTAACTTAAGTGCATGTTTTGTTTGAGAGGAAGTCAGAGTACTCAAAGAGAACCCATGCATACACAGGGAGAACATGCAAACTCCATATTGAAAGCCCTCATCAGCCAGCACTGGAATTGGACCTTCTTGATGTGAGGAGCTGGTGCTAACCACTGCACCACCATGCTACATGTAAAAAAATGATCTCAAAGTTACAATTGTCCTTCCTTCCTTCCTTCCTTCCTTCCTTCCTTCCTTCTCCTTTCAGCTGCTCCCCTCAGAGGTCGCCACAGCAAAATACCAATGATTTGCATGTTTGATCTGGCAATTGTCCACATATTAATATTGTAATATAGAGATAAAATTTTTGTTTCAGGAAGGACAGGTTCATAATATTTATTTATTTATTTATTTGTTTGTTTGTTTGTTTGTTTGTTTGTTTGTTTGTTTATATTTTACCCTGTCTTGTTTGGCAAGTGGGCAAGCAGAACTGTGATCTGAATGCTCAGTAGGTAGAGCAGGTTGTCCAGGAGCCAAAGGGTTAGCGGTTCAAATCCCAGCTTCTCGTATCCACAGGCCAAAGTGTCCTTGAGCAAGACACTGAACCCCACATTGCTCCCAGTGAGTGTCACTGTGAATGTGTGTGTGGCTGGGTGAATGGAAAGCAGTGTAAAGCGCTTTGAGTGCTGTAGGGTAGAAAGGCGCTACCCTACAGCACTTACCAATGCTTTGTTGTGCCAGACACATTTGCTTTGCCAAGAGGAACTCTGTAGACCCACTACACGCTCTGCTTCATGGTATTTTTCTTTTATTGTTTAATTGTTTTGACATAAAACATAGCAATACAATGCCTGAGCTGATACAGTAGTTACAGAGGCCAAAGCAACAGGGAGACAGAGGGAAAGGGAAACAGAGAGATAGAGAGAAAAGTGGAAAGAAAAGAGAAAACATGAGTCTTCTGTTCCATCCATGAAAGTGTAGTGAATCACCATCTGCTGCATCTGTAAATGAAGGTCACGATAACAAACAACTGCACATGCACAAACATCAAGAAACAGACAGATACATCAGCAGAGATTTATGACTCTGTTTGCAATGCATGATGTACCTGATAATGAAGGTGACGCGCTGCAACCAAGGCCCCCAGGGGCCAGGGGCAGCAGGGAGTGGCCCAGGTGAACCCTGGCCACCCACCACCCCCCAAGAGCACTGGAGGCCAAAGGCCACACACCCCAGCAACCATTGCATGCCAGCCCCGGGACATAGAGGAAGGAGCCCACCGACCAAACCCCCCGCAGCCACAGAACAAGAGACCAGGAGAACCAGAGGCACCAGGCAACCAGCCCCAGACAGCAATCAGACCTAGGTGCAGAGCTCTGGGGCCCAAGCACACAGGGACTGGTGAGCACATCCCCAAGCCAAGGAGGCCTGAGCCACCCCAAACTGCAACCACCATGGAAGTGGGCCAGCAACCATGTTCAGGCACCCAGCTGCA
>JAQQAE010011779.1:0-13455 GCA_029823295.1 Pseudamia nigra | reverse complement strand
CCCACTTTCCCCCAACTGTATGAGGTGCCACACATGGTCATTTTGGTGCGCTTCAATATCAGTCCACCTTAATGTCAGGCAAAATTCTTTGTATGTGTATGCATACTTGGCAATTAAAGAACATTCTGATTCTGATATTGTGCTTTTTCAATACATTTGTTGATCTCTGTGCTTATTTTGTTAATTTACTTGTCTATTTGTTTACTTCCTTAATTATTTTGTGTCTATTTTGTGAGCATTTATTCATTTTTGTCAATTTTCTTGATTATCTTGTTCATTTTCTGATCAAGTTTTGATTATTGCACTGTATTTTATTGGGTGGTGATTATTGGGTATTATTTACTCATTGTTATGCATATTTTGTTAATATTTTTGGTATTATTCATGCGTTCTTGTTTAAATTTGCCCACTTTGATCTTTTGGTCACTGATGATTGTTTTGCTACTGTTTTTGTTCACTGTCTTCATTATTCTGTAATTATTTGGTTCTTTTTGTGTTATTTTGTGCATTTTTGCTCAATGCGTTGTTTATTTTATTCATTATAAGGATAATTATGTGGTATTTTGTTCAAATGTTTTAATGTTGTTGCTTATTTTGGCCATTTACTTGATTATTCTATTCATTTTTTGCTCATTTTTGTGCTCACCAATGTGCCCATTTTGTTCATTGGAGGATTATATGGTAATTTTTGTTAAAATTTCTTGTTGGTTATTTTGTTAATTTTTATGACTTTCTGATGATGATCATCTTTGTTCCTTTTGTGGCTAATTTTATTTACTTACTTCATTACATTGTTCATTTTTCTTAATATCTTTGATCGTTTTGGGCAGTTTTTGTTAATTTTTGTTTATTTTCTAGATTAGATTTGCTCATTTTAGCTCGCATTAGTGCTTATTTTGTTCAATTCAACTCATTATTTTGTCCATTTTTGTTTCCATGCATAAAAACAGAAACAGAACAGGCACAAGTGATTCACTAGGATGTGGAAAATGAAGTGTATGATGCTCAAAGTCTCAGATACCCCATTAAAAATGCCTATGCTCTTACCTCAGGGTTCACTGGACATGCTGTAATTCACCACAGTTTTACTACCTCAACAAATAATTACTTGGTTTACACTTCTATAGTATAGTTCATCTGAGATCTATTAAAATACATAGCTTGTTCGTACTGATCTGTAATTATGTTGTCACTCGCTTTATGCAACTGTGCGGCTTTGGCAGTGCGCTGTTTACATCAAGCGGACGCTGATTGTGTTTCTAATTAGCAGCCTTTCATCTGTGTGGGATTACCTAAGATCCACTGTTTTGGTGATTTTATGACTCTACTTCATGTATTTCGTGCTTAAAGAATTACAGCAAAAGGACATTAAATATACCAACTTTTAATTTAAAGAATGACTCAAGGGATGTTATGAAACTGGGGAAACTGCAACGTGCTGAACATCTTAATTCAGTCATTTTATCTTTGTCCGTACTTTGTCACATTATTCATTTTCCTCCAAACATTATGGATTTTTACCGATAATAGCAGAAACATATTTCTGTCTATTGTTGGTCAGTCAATAAAGAACTGACAGCAAAGCTTCAAGTTGTTTATCATTTGTAGAATTGTGATTGTAAATTATGGTGTTCGTTGGAAGGATGCACTACATATTATACCACAAGTTTAAAGGGTGGACATGCCTTCTCACGCAGAAGAATCGTGTAGCAAACCAAAAAGTGCTAAACATGTTTTATATTTCGTGTTGAGCTTTGATGAGCTTCGTGCCTTGTTTAGAGTTGGTTTGTGTCATTTCTTGCCTTGTCAATGTCTTCAGTCATTCGAGCGATTGGTGCCACTGCAACTACTGGACGAATCCATATTATTGCAAGAAATAAAGAGAAAGGACAGTAAGGTGATGCTAATAAACTTTTCCTTTGCAGTAGAGATGAGCCTCGATCTTCATTTCCTGGGATGATCCACGTGATCCACGTGGTCCACGTGATCCACGTGATCCACGTGATCCACGTGAGGACACGTTCAAAGTTTTCAGATTGACCGACCTTCATTTCTTAAAGTAATGATGGACTTTACTTCACTGTGTCGTTCTTCCTTTACCGTGGATTTGTGCAGTAGCAATAATCGGGCGATCGAGTCAACTGATGCTCTCAAAAAAAAAAAAAGCCACACATTAAATCACCTGGGATTTGAAGATTATTCCCAGGTGATTTAATCCTCATAAATCTGATGAAACAATGCAAAGCTGTCATCAACGTTAAACGTGGCTACTTTGGACAATGCACAATATAAAAAAAAATGCTCTGGGTTGTTCAAAATGTTTTTGTCCATCCATCCATTTTCTACCCCTTAATCCTCACAGGTGTCGGGACCCCGTCATCGGGATTAGGACTGAACCCAGAACCTTCTAGCTGTGAGGCACGAGTGCTACCCACTCCAAAATGTTTTTGTTTACTACATAATTTCCAAAATGTTCTTTCACTGTCACCATCTACAACCAGTACGTTCGCACGCATGCATTGTCCAGCTCCGGTTGCAGCTTTGTCGCAGTCGACACGCAGGGGAGTGTAATCGATTTATTGTTCAAGTCGCGCCACCTCTGCTGTGACAGGTGCTTCGTAATGGGACATTTCCACCTGACCTACAAAGTCACAGACCATGACAATAAATAACAGACAGCTAACAAGTTAGCAACTCAGAAGTAAACTGGCACGGCAGTGGACAACGTTGCAAAATCCTCGGGGACAAATAAAGTTCTTTGAATTGAAAGTTGTACAGAGCGTTTAGGTTATGATGTTAAATGAAACTCGTTTAGGTTATGATGTTAAATGAAACTCGTTTAGGTTATGATGTTAAATGAAACTCGTGGACGACAGCGGCATCAGCGCTGCTCCTCTGTTTTCTGCCGGGTTGGGATTTGGCACAAAGCTCGACGGCGTACGTAGGACGCCTCGTCCCGTTCCAGTCTGACTTACACGTGTCCATGCAGGAGTCGAAGGACTTCGACATTATCTGGGCGTGTTAGTCCGACTTTTAAAATGTCGATCGCAGTCGAGCTAACATGTTTACGTCTACTTTTAATGTTCGGTTTTAGTCGAACAAGGCAATGATTTGTGTTTTTAAGTGTCATGTAAACTTACTGAGTAAAGATTCAGAGAATCAGGAGGAAGGTCAAAGGTCAAAACTGCATGCTAATGATCTTTGGGCCCTGTAGTGGAAATGGACGCGTGGGCACTTGGATCATGTGATGCAGAAGCCATATGTGGCCACGATCCGGAAACGTTGGCGTCGTCTCTGGACCGAAGCTCGTTTAAAATGATCTGAGGCCAAATGGAAAACTGTTCTGTGGTCACGTGAAAACCTTTAACACCCAGTAACCTAATTAGTGTCAAACGATCCTCCAGCTGTTTTTGATTTATGCCCTTGGTCGTCCCCGTTCCAACTTTTTAAAGACGGGACGGTGCTATCAAATTCAAAAGGAGTTGATATTTTTCAGGAAATGGTACAAATGTGTCAGTTTCAACATCTGACACGTTGTTTACGTTCTGTTGGGAACAAAATATGTTTATGAGTTTCGCAAATCATTGAATCCTGTCTTAATTTACCTTTTATTTATATCCCAACTTTTTTGGAATTGAGGTTGCACAACGCAGTGTACATTTTATGTTACACAGGAGCAGGACATACAAGCCTCCGTATGACGAGCCAGACTAGCGGCGCGTGTGAACCATAACTATGAATTTTATATAATACTACATTATCAGGATTGTCGCTACAGTATGTGCTCGACGCGATGGAAAATGAATCATAGATTATGACAAACAATTACGCACAGTTGCAGATAAATGATCAACTGTGAATCATGCAAACCTCCTGCCCACGAGGCACTCGCACACGAGCATATGCACCTGCCCACCTCCTGACCCGCCCGTACGCCGACACGGGCACATGCCAACACGTCGCTCACTCTGATTCGCGGCTCAGTGTTTCTCTCAACCCTGGTTTCTAATCAGAGAATTAGCCACAGTTCCCCCCCTGCCAAAATCCACACAGTAATCCATCTCACTTTGTCCACACTGTGGCTCGTGCCCCACTAACGCATTTGTCAGTATGTATGAGAAAGAGAGTCCAAAAGGGAACCAGACAGAAAAGGAGACGCTGGCAGCCGGGGAAATGCGCTTTCCTGCCTTTGTCTGTGGCTTTATCAAAGCCTATTAAAGACACAATGTGAATGTTTAAGTTTCTGAAGCATCGTCTCCACAGAAGAAACACGCACTTACGTCCCAACGGGCTGCACACGTACAGCAGAGCTCAGATAAATCCTGGCCGTGCATGCGCTCGGTGCTATTGTTCTGTACCTGGTCTTATGGACGCGTTCCTCAAGTCCCGGGTCAGGCCGGCTGCGCCGCCGCCGTCCGGCCCGGGCGCTCGGCGTGTGATTAATGAGGGTGGAGACGGACGACAGGGGTGCATCCTAATCACCCGCAAGGACAAGGACAGAGACAGAGAGCGAGGGACGTGGAAGCGACCAGCAAGCGGCGGCAGAAACCGGTGACGTATTGACATTATCGTTCACGTCGTCCTTGTTAAAATCTGTCTTTTTTTGTTGTCATTTCCAAATCTGTGCACACGCCTTAATTTGTGCCATTTCTCACTTGTCATGTGCAGATTAAAGGTGGACACGGAGTCAAGAGACAAGTCAATATTATGGCAAGTGGCTCGGTCAAGTTTTTATTCATTTTCTCCATTATTTTGTCGGGGACTCGCTTGTTTTTGTTCATTTCTTTTATTGTTTGTTCATTTTGCTTTGTTTGTTGTTTTTCTTATTTATGTCACTCGTACTTTTTGATGTTTATAAATTTTCTTGATTATTTCCTTCACTTTTTGCATCTTGTTTGACCATCTTTTTCAACATTTTGCTTGTTTCCTTAGACTGTTCATTTCTTGATTGTTGTTGTTATTTTTTCATTTTCTAGATTTTGTTCATGGTTTTTTCCTGTTTTTAAAAAAATTGTACCTCTTTTATATTATTTTGCTGATTTTTCCTTTGTTGTTGCATTTGGTTCATTTTGGTGATTATTTTTGTTCATGTTTTTGTTGATTCTCCCGTCTTTACCCCTTTTTGTTCATTTTAGTGATTACTTTGTTAATTTTGTCGTCTGTCATTCTTGAATTCTCATAATTTCGGGTATTTTGTTTGCGTTTTGCTCCTTTTATTTAATTAATCTCTCTTGATGTCTGCCTGTTTTTGATTATTTTTCTTATTATTGATAATTTTTGTTCATTTCCTTGGTTATTTTTTCATTTTTGCTCATTTTCCTTCCCATTCTGTGGATTTTTCTCCATTCAAAGTCAAACCTCCCGGGGTGTTTCGCCTCGAGTTTGACGCCTCCTTTTCTCATGGACTGGAAACATCTGAAATCACACACACCAGACATCCTACCTCAATTTTATGAAACCTGGAGTTGCTGCACTTTGCCTTTTGCAGGGCACAATAAAATCACGCACACACTGGATGCACATGCACAGACACGATGAATAGTCTCGCAGCCTCAGAAGCAAACGGCGACATGAAAGACACGAGGGGGTCTTGAGGGGTTCGCTTTGGCAAAAATCAGTCCAGTGGATCAAGAAGAATTGGCCCATGTACTTGCATACTGCAATACCCACAAGGCCCGTCATGTCTCGTGGCTGCTCATTGCTCTGAACGTGGCTCTCAAAATAAAGTTACTGGACTGTGCAGTTATTGTAGACATAGTTGGAATTATCTATGCAAATTTCACAGCGAAAGCGAGGCGCTGAATGCTAATGGTGTGCGATAGAAAGAATTAAAGCAGGCAGGTGGGGAAGATACACGAGGATCAGCCTGGGTGGACATTAAAGAGAAAAATCCTCCCTTGGATGTTGTGAATAATGTTAAGCTTGTGATATTCAGCTCAAGGAGCAACACATTTTAAGAGGAAGCGTTGCGGTTTTTATTTTTTTGTAGCCTTTTCTGACTCATCTTTGTATGTACTGTAGGTGTATATTTCTTTTTTAACAGTCTTTCTGAGGCTGCGTTTAAAACTCACTCGCACAAAGTATATTTTTTGAGAGAACGGAACAACATGATTAAAGAGGACGCGAAACGGTGAATAATGTTTCCGTGCTTCACATGATTTGAACCTTAGGTCAGATATGGCATTGTAATAAAACATGAAGTGCCTTGGATTTATCAGAAGAAAAGAGAATGTCTGACTGGACGCAAATGAGTATATTTTTCATATTCATGATAAATTGAATAAATATGTTCTGTTATGGCCTCACAGCTAGAAGGTCCTGGGTTCGATCCCAACGGTGGGTGGTGGGTCTTTCTGCGTGGAGTTTGCATGTTCTCCCCGTGTCTGCGTGGTTCTCTCCAGGTTCTACACAACCAGCCCTGCAATGAACTGGCAACTCCATCCTGCCTTCGCCCCGAGTCAGCAGGGGCAACCTTCCCCAAGCTCCCCCCAACCCTCGCAAGGATTAAGGGGTAGAAGATGGATGTTCTGTTATTTAAAACCCACTGTCACAGATCTAAGTTTCAGACAGATTAGTGAAGTCCAGTTTCTGGTTGAGGTGAATCACTTTGAGACGGTCATCCATGCCTTCATCTCCACTCGGTTGGATTCCTGCAACACGCTCTAGAACACATTTCACCCGTTTTAGCTGCACTCCACAAGCTGCCTGTCCATTATCATTTTGACATTCTTTGATTTGTTTCTAAAGCCTTAAATGGCCACCCTACCTCACCGAGCTGCTTCATGAACACACCCCCGGCTGCTCCGTCGGGTCAGCTGACCAGCTGCTCGCGGATGTGCCAAGGACAAAACCAAAGCTCAGAGGTGATCGGGCCGCTGCAGCAGCAGGACCTAGACCGTCGGGCAAACCTCGTCCCTTTAAGCCCCTTCTACAGACCCACCCATCCTCCATAGAGACTCACCCCAGTCTGCATCAATGTTTGTTGTTATACATGATGTCTTTATTTCTTACCTGGATTCTATGTTTGGTTTTCACCATGTGGTCCAATGTGCAGCACCGTGGCCTTGTGGCGTTTAAAGGGCTTTATAAATAAAGTTTGTATAGTGTTGGACTGAATTAAGAAGAAATGTAAAGAACAAAGCTGCGCAACCATCAGCTCCCGTTTCTCAAAATTTTATGTGGCGCCTCAAGCACAGCTGCTCTTCCTTAGACTTCGACAACACATGCAGAGAAGCCACGTCATAAACCCATCAGCCGTCAGCGCAGATCACGTACCAAACATCAAATTCACAAATAGTTCAATGCTCTGCCAAATATATACGTATTATGCAAAATGATACAAATATATACATAAGATATGACAAAAGAGAGTTCAACATTTAGTAAACATCAGGTTGAAAACCCTCATAAACACTAAATATATAAAAAAAATCTCCTGTCATGATGCCATACCATATCTGAGAGAAACATAGACTCATGAATCAAAAGGAAAAACACATAAAATAAAAATGAATAAAAATTTATATTAAAAAAGCTTTGCCTCGCTGTATGTGGGGATTGTTGAACAGGAAGTGTCCTGTCATATTGTTCCTGTGAGCATGTGCACGTCTTTTCTCTTCATTCATGAATTAATAAGAAACAACTGACTCCTCCTCAGAACATGAACGTGAATTAATTTATGTATAGCTGATCATCAGCTGGTGAAAACATGAAATAAAATGTCTTTTTCAGTAACTGTCAGACTAACAAGTGGTACAAATATTGTCATTTTAGTCCCATAGTAAAATACGTTTCTTCAGTGGGCTGTAATTCACATGGAAGACACATAATAATGATGTTTTGCGTTTGTTAAGCGACTGTAGATGAGCTACAGGAATCATCTACAGATTTGAGAATGACACACATTTTTTTTAAAAAGCATGAACTTAGTTCATGTTACATTTGCCAGTCGAGTCTTTGAAACTTCATTTTAATATCCGTAAACTTCTCTTCAGTTTGCCACAGAAATATGTGGACAAAAGTAACAAAAACCGAGGCAGCAAAATTTGCAAAAAAAAGTTGCATCACTCGCAAACCTTATGGCCACGAGTGTATTTTGTAAAAGTCGTGTTTGGAAGCACTGAAGTAAACACAGTGTAACGCACAGGCTTATTGCACTAATTAGCACTAGCCGACCTAATTAGCAACCTAGCTGGCAGGCAACATACATCAAAGTCAACTTTTAACTCAACTACAGTCTTATTAAGTCAGCAATAATTTATGACGTGACCACCGGTGTAGATGTCGGAGGGACCACATAACGTCAACGAGCCAAGACATGATTCAGAATTTTAAAATCTTAATGAGACCATTTTTTTTTTCCTTTTCCTAAGAGCTCGGTGGAGCCGCTGCGTTTTAGGTTTAATTGTATATTTATTTTTTCTTTTTTGTTTTTTTCTTTTTTTTCTTTTTTTTCTGTTTTTTAAAATTTTTTAAAAATTCTTAATTAATTGTATATTTATGAAGACGCCAGTCCTCGCTGCACTGCGTAGAAAGTGAAATTTGGACATTTTCCTTCAAAATTGCACGCAATGTAGATGCCGGCTTTATTACGGTTAATACAAACAACTAAGAGAAGCTGTATGAGGTGGATATGGCGGTACAACCATTCTATCAATATTTCCCCAGGATACCAACCTTTGAGTTCAAATTCACACATATTCTGTTCCATTTTTAGCAAATTTTCAGTGTATACCTCATCCCGACCTTTTGTCCTAACCCTAACCAAGTAATTTTATGCCCAACACTAATCAAACTGTAACCTGTCCGTGTCACGTGATCAATCCGGGTCAATCCAAGTCAAAACAGTGCATGTAATTTATATTGCATGGTGAAATATTAGTATTATTTGTATGAAACATAAACTAGAAAGTGGTTAGTGGCAGAGCTTTTAATTCTGTCCATTTCAAACAAGTCACTTATGTCACAAATACTAGAAACGGGGTCATTAAGTCTTGATGGTAACACATCGGACCATATAACAGCAATTTTTATCCATGTTGGATCCTGGAATGGAAGCAATAAACTGCATGGATGAAACATTACGGTTTGTAAACGACCTCTTTTAAGCTTCAAATATGGATTTTGGCTGTTGTCACCTTGGCCTTTTGGATCCACATGGCTGAATTTGAATGAGGAAGGGTGAGACCCGCTAAGCTAATTTAACCTCTAACTTAGTGAAAACTCTGAGCACACGACTAATATTATTAGGCTAAACACCACAGAGTCATTTCAGCCCTTTTATAAATACCTAACACTTATTCTCAGCGGTTGCACTTGCATTTAGGAACAGCCACAGTATCCTAGCGTAAAATGCAGCCTAATTAGCCAGCTAGCTGGCTGAAACGAGAAATCAAAGCATTATTTTACTTTACATGTTTGATGATCCAAATAAACTTATTTACTTAAGATAAGAAAGACTGTAAAAAAATTCTGACTTGGCATTTGATGTTGTATAAAATGGAATCAATAGCATTAAACATTAAACGGCAAACAGTGCAAACTTTATACTTCTTCTTCCTTGGCTTAACTGTCAAACAGTGATTGTTTCCTCTTGAAGCACAGACGTGATCAGCTGTATTGCGAGTGTCATTGCACTATTAAATTTTTATCAAACAATTTTAAGACTGTCTACCTATTTATAAAAGAAAAATACTCAGAATTCTACACTTTTTAGTTAAAATGACCATGCCCTGATATCATTTAACAGCAAACCCATGACTGCAGTAACACATACTGTATGTAGAATTAACACAAATAGAAATACAGATGTGTGCATGTTTTCCAACTTCTCAGATATGTGTGAACACGGATGGTCCACGGCGTAAACACTTACAGTAATGTTCCCCACACATGCGCCCCCTCTTCTCGCTGTAGTCGTGTTTTCTGTGTCCTGTGCTGCTTGCTATGCATCATGTTGGCTCAAAATGACGATTGATTGCAGTGCCACTGCCTTTGTAATCCGCTTAGGATGGATTTTGCATCTAAATCACTTTATTATTTATGTGCCTAACTCTTGCCAATGCCATTTGGAGGCAGTATGATTGGTGATCCATCACACATTATCCTTCACTGTGGTCATTAATATTGTAATAGGATGGACCTTCACCATGAAACTTCCAGGTGGATGGCGAAGTAGATCTCACACAGGGGGGTCAGGCAACTCAAAACAAAAGCCAACGGGAGGGAGATTAGCAGGTGTGCTCGCTCTCGTGCAGACTCTCCAGAGATGTTGTTGGTTTGCCCTCTCTCTGCTATTAACCTTTCTCTGTTGTCTCCTTTTCTTTTCTGTATCTTCACACGTGGCCTCTCTTAAAAATACAGGATGTTATTTTTTCGTTGTATTTTCCATCAAGACTTCAATCACCACCTGCCAATCACGCACATCTGCTGCCTGAAGGCAGACACACGAAAGACCCTGGTGCCACATCAGGAGATATTTGAAACTACCACGTCTGTAGATGAGAAAAACAAGAAAAACAGACATTTATCTTCACGCATAAAGGGCAAGAGCGATATGCATCACAAAACATTTGCAGGGAATACATCAAAGCAGACTTGTGCAATCAGGAGCCTTCATAAAACTTTTAGAAACCTGACTGTTTGTTGACTCTCTGCAGTGTGTTGAGATAGCATATGGATTATGTACTGCTGCTGTACGCCATAGATTTGTTACGATCTAGAGGCTCAGTGCATGCTGGGACAGCTTGGGGCGAAAAATCTGTCATTCTGACTCCATGGCAACCAGTGAAGAGTGAGGCCACAGAGACACAGCAGATACATCTCAGTGGGCAGAGAAGGAAACTGCTCCGATGCATTTGAGGTTCATGGATGCCAGTAATCATCGTGTCAGTGTGTCACAAGGAATTCCCCCGGTCAGCTTTTAGCCGCAGGGACAGGAACACACTTCAACATAAGTGAGACATTGAGATATTTGCACCAAAAGTGCCGTATAGCCCATAATTCCAGTGACCTCAGATAGCCGCGGCAGTGTCTTAAGTCACTGTGAGTGTTGTTACTCGATTTGAATCTTTCAGCACCATGGAGAGAGACAGAGAAACAGCCTTCACACTGGATTATTGACGGCCGCTATTATCCCACGAGGTCAAGAAGAAGTTCTGCTGTGGAAACTATTTAGTCCTCTGAGGAACTCATTTCCCCCTGTTTTTTAAAGGTAGTAAGGTAGGTCACATGTAGCATTCTGGCATTTAGGAAAAAAGAATTCTACATGGTGACAACTTGGGTAATTACATTATAATAGATCCAAATTCAAAGAAATCCACATTTTTTTCCCCCTTCAGATTAATGGTCAGTATCATTTGATTGCTTATCAATGCCCCCAAACTTCCTTTACAGGAAAATACAACAAAGTCCATATACCTTATCTTAGCCACAATGCAGTACAGTTGTTCAATAGAGACATAAGTTCCTGAGATATTTTAATAGCAATGCACATTATTATGATGTCTGACCAGTGGCTTATAATTCTGTACCCTTTAACAGATGTGCTATGTACAGCACCACAGAGGCAGAAACAAAGCTAAGGTCTAGTTGTACGGTTTTGCATTTTCACAGTGCTTCTCACTCTTGTGAATCTGAAAATAAACATGAAAACCTCCATACAGTGTAAAAACATGAATGATATAACACTATACACACACACACACACACACACTGCACTATAGAACAACAAAGGTTTGGGAAATAATATCAGTAACTTCAAAAAGGCAATAAAGCAACAAAATATGCACTGCTACTTGCTTTTTTTTAAGACTAAGAAAACAGATGAATGTGTCTTCAAGTGCAGCACTGGCAGATGTAAAGAGATGTAAACATTAAGGACTCTGGAGCACCTGAAATGACTGATCCCACTTATCACCTTCATGATTGTAAACCACCAATGGGAAGCAAAGCTGCACCTCAATCCACAGAGCAACAACTAGGAGATGCTCCAGGAGAACACTGCACTTATGCAAACTACCAAACAAATGTGCACTTTAACATAATAGCTACCTGCAAATTAGATATGTTTTCTCATTTAAATTTACCTATAGACAATATACTAACTAGAATTACACAGCATGTACGAGACTATTTTCAGAGTGGGTTACCCACAGCGGCAGATTTTAAGTGTGGGTATAGTGGTCAATGCTGTCTGTCTGCCCAGGCTCTAACTTAAAAAAAGGTCACCAAACGTGGTGACCTTTTCGCCCCATCGTTGACCCTGGGTTTAGCATCCATGCCTATGTTTCAGGTTCAAAGGGACAAGAGCACAAGGTCACAAAAGTTCCATCTACAGTATGCATGCTCCCACTCAAAAACAAACACAGCTACTGTATGTTCATGAAAGTCGGCTCACGGGTTGACCTTGGGACCAGCACCCATGGCAATGTTTATGGAATCAACAGGTCAAAGGTCACAGGATCATAAATCTTATATAGCCACTCTATTGTCATAACTAGTGGCACCGATTCGTGCGTATGTATGTCTGTTGAGTGCAATTCAAGTTAATCTGTCATTGTTTTTTCTATCTATTAATGGTTTATTACTAACTGCAAAAAAAGTGTGAAAGACCAAAATTTTATCATCCAACGTCGACCTTGGTCGACAAACCAAAGACACTCAGTTCAGTGTCAGAGATGAGAAACAAGAAACATATTCACACTTAAGCGACAACAGAATATTTGAGTTTTACTTTTTACACTGCCAACATATTTCTCAACAAATGCATGTGCTTGTCAAGACATTTGTTGATTTATTTTTTGAAAACAAATCAATAAATTTTTCAATTGTTGAAGTTCTAATTTACATATCACTAAGTACAACGCCTCATTTGTACTTCTTGACACTGCCATGCCAGTATGATCGTCACTGGTGACTGTCATTAAACCTCCCATTATTACATCCTCAACTTCATAATATTATAATATTGTATCTTTTAAATTATACCTTTTATTTTGATCGATGAAAACACTTAAATTTAATATTAGCCTTTGTTTTTACCACATGTCCATCCGAATATTTGTCTCTGTATCTCCAAAGTACCTGGACCCAAACTAAGCACACGGTTAGTCAGGGTAGGGGGAAGGGTTACCACGGTAACCACCACCTAATATGATATGAAATACATTAGACTCCAGGACATTTCTCACTCATTGAACGGCCTTGGCCGTGGTGCTGTGTTATCAACGGAGACACAGTGTCTGGGGGCAGGTCTCGAGGACTCGATGGGCTTATAACACACACACACACACACACACACACACACACACACATGCATCCAAGGACACGTGTGGTGATTAAACACACACATTACCATGTCGTGAATGTCGTGATGCACAGGTTTTTCCCGTGTCTCCATAATTGTGCTGCCTTTGGAGCTTAGTTCTGGCACTGTGGTTGTTTTTCCTCTCTTTA
>JAQQAE010011778.1:0-13456 GCA_029823295.1 Pseudamia nigra | reverse complement strand
GCCCTTTGTCATATATTAGTAAAGAGAAGCTGTGTGGTGAGTAAAATCAGTACTCGAGTAAAAGTAAGTAGATAGATACTGCAGTATAATGCAGCCCACCAAATAGAAGTACTCACAAATAAAAGTACTTGAGGTTGTGAGTAGCTTTATATCACAGAACAGATTAATTTTAGCTTTTTTTTGTTCATTTTTGTGGTTTTGTTTATTCATTTATTTTTTTAACCTTATTTTGCTCCGTTTGTTCATTTTTGTTCGTTTACTTGTGTTTTTTTTTTGATTATTTTTTTAGTTCATTTTGTTGTTTATTTTATTGCTATTGCAGGACGACTTTTCATTTTTCCTTCACATTTGTTCATTTTTCCTTCACGTTCATTTTCATTTCGCTCATTTACTTGGTTGCTTCGTTCAGTACGACGATAATTTTCCTCTTTTTTTTCCTTCAGTGTTCATCGTTTTCATTTTTAAGTATTTTGTTCATTTTGGTGACAATTTTGTTCCTTTTTTTTTCCACACGACACGTTTTCTCTTTACAGATATATGACAAAGGGTGAATTTGACCCAAACCCCACGCGAGGGTTGAAGACGTACGTCCTCCCAGTTCGTGACCAGTGCCGTATCAAACGTGAGGCTAAATTTCATTGGATTCCACGTTGTTTTCAGTGATGGCATGTGCATACCCTCCCCAACCAGAAGACCCTCCCCAACCAGAAGACCCTCGACACAGAGCTGATTTAACCGGCGGATTCATCGACACGTTGATCAAATCACGGAGACTGATTTGTTGGGTGAAGCCGTCCGTCGGAGGCGGGTGGACACGTACCGTCCTCTGCCCCGTGACCGTCCTTCCACTCGTCTTTAACGCCGACATTCTGTCGGAATCCGCCTGCCGCGCTGTTGCGTAATGGTCCGCCACGTTTGGTAACGACCGCCTGGTTTTTTCCGACTCATCTTTCCGAACGGACTCTGCCGGTTGCTTTTTGGACGATTTCTATGTGTCTTTGCCCCATTTTGTAAACTTCACTCACGTCCTCTGTGTCCGTTACGTTGTGAAGTCGACGTACAGTCGGGGGTCCACATTTGGCTCGGGGGGGGGTTTTTTTTCTGGAAGGGTGGGCAGGACACAAATATTTCTACTTTGTATAATTATGGGCAATGTGTATTTACTGTCTGTTAATAGTAGATTTATATGTAAAAAGAAATGAGTATATTACATATATAGCTATATACTGTAAATCCCTGTTTCTGAAGTTGATATGGCGAGGTGATATTTTTTACTGGGGCTGACCCAGGTCTTTTTGGGGCGTTTCTGAAGGCGCCAGTTTCTTGTCCTTTTGTCCAGTTGTTCGGCCATTGAGTAGCGTTTACTGCTCGTCTACTTTTTACTCTTTAACACTGAACTAGTTGATAACTGCCTTTATTTGACTGGTAGCGCTCAGCTGTTTGGCGTGCCATCGCCGTCTGCGAACCTGCACAACGCTGTACGACTGCATACGTGTTTTCATGGCGCTGCTGGGATTTGGTGTTGTTTGGAGCCGCAGGTGGCCATATTTGGATAAAAGGGTGGAGCGAGGGATGAAACCGTCGATACGACAGATCAGTGCTCGGACTTGGTTCCACCACCATGTAAAAAAAAAGTTCCTTCAGTTCAAAAAGCCTTTAAAAAAGGTCACCATCTGGATTTAACTCAGCAAGTAGGTCGGAGCCTCCCATTGGATAATTTCTACATGGTTATGTTTCAAGTGATACAAGGATAGTGGGGAACCATCATCTGCCAAGAAAAAATGTGGTTGGAAAAAAGTCTTGAATGATGATGAGCGGTAATCACTTAAATGTGCTGTGAAATCAAAAAAACAACAGTAGAACTCAGGACTATGTTTAATTTCCTTTCGTGTGCTGTTGAAGACTGTAACATCATCAATTCGAGATCTTGGCAAAAATTGAATGCGACTCTGGACGTAAATAAATGTTGAGACATTGCAGAAGTTTATTGAATCGATGCCACAGGAAATGTGTGTCATAATCAAAGCTAAAGGCAGAACAACAAAATATTATGCTCCCGAGCAAACTGAAGCCTTTCGCCACACATTTAAGTGATCACCGCTCATCATCGTTAAAGATTTTTTTCCAACCACATTTTTTCTTTGAAGAAGATGGTTCCCCACTATCCCCAGCTGAAACATAATCACCCATGTAGAAATTATCCAGTGGGAGGCTCCGACCTGTTTGCTGAGTTAAATTAGTGTCACACACTAATGTATTTACACAACATGACGAATGGTCAAAATAAAAACCAGATAATGCAAAAAGCACACAAACTAGTACAAAATACTGAGATGCTGATTTCAGGGAAATCTGCAGTGGTCTCTTAATTTTTCCAGCGCTGTATCAACATCCTGCCACAAACATACTTGGGCCAAGTGACCAATTCAGATTTAGGGTTCAGATCCATTCAATTTTTTTTTTTGGTTGACAGTTCACATTTCTCTTTAAAATATGTCATATATGAGATTCTCGTATGAACTGGTGACGGTAACTGACTCGCATGTTCACCGGAACAAACGGATTCAACCATCAGTGATGAACAGATCGTCGTCGAGGTCGACGACAACACGGAGCTGGAGTTTCTTTGGAATTAGACTGATCTGTGTGGGGACCGTCTACAAAGTACAGATCGGTATAATTCAAACCGACTGATTTCAATCAAACTCCACTTGTGCCTCGTTGTCCACGTTAGTATGATTTATCTCGTAACAACTTGCCATTTATGAGCTATTTATCGCGGTAGGTCGAACGTGTGAATATCTGTCGAACCTCACCTCCGTGAGTTTGTACAGACCCGACACCTCACAGTCATAAGTGTTTACATGAGCGACGGTTGTCAACACAGAATGATGACGAGCGTCAGCTGAGGATGACATGAAAGCCGTATCGGTTCAGACTCCGTATCCAACCCGAGACATGGATGGAAGTGGCCCTGATTAAATGTATCCATTGAAAATGATCAGATTTCCTGTGATTTGTGACGTTCACGTCGCCGAGGAAAACCAACAGCTGGGCCACGTCGAGGCAGGCCAACGACCGGGTTTGTGCCGCCTGCACCTGCAGTGTGAACGTAGCCTTAGCTTCTCATATGTGTAAATGAGACGTAACTCGAATGCAATCGAATTATTGTCTTTCACCTCCGACGTTTGGTGTCATAACCCAGTGGTGGCCGGAGTCCGGACGTAGGCACTCGGACAGATCCCGATGTCCCTGAGTCGTCCGCTCAGCATCCTGTCCCCAACGGCGCCACTGAAGACAAAGGCTCATTTTGTTCCATTTTATATATATTTAAAACAAAAGGGCTTTAATCCAGACTTACAGTCAATATCTGACAGTGTCTAGAATCAGTTTTACAGTCAGATCGTACGACATACGGTTCACCGGAGGTCGGAGGCTCGTTTTTGTCGTGTACGGCGTACGTGGAGCATATGTACACGCATCGTTTAAACCCTTTGTCCCGTCCTGATCTAGTGACCGCACTGTGATCACGAAGGGTTCGGGGAAGCTGCATATTCACGGACTGACCCGAACCTCACCATTGGTGCGGATGCAGTGGTAGCGTGGTCTCGAACATTTGGAAAGCAGTGCCGCCGCCTCTCCCACGCGACAGCTGGGGACCCGCGGTCGTTATGTCATTTTGTCTGTGAAGATTCTCAGTCGTCCAGGTCGCGGAATCTGAGGCGTGTGGTTTTCCTTCTGTCGACTGGTTTGAAGACGTTTCGCTAGCTATCGTAGCAACAGGAGGAAAACCACACGCGCTGGATTATTTCATTTTCTCAATTATACAGTGGAACCCCGGGTAACGAACGGTTCTACGAATGAAATTTTCGGGTAACGAATAAAAATCAGCCAAATTGTGTCCCAGCTAGCGGATTTCATAACTGCAGATTTTCAGGTTCCGAATTTCATAGCTTTTTGTAAAACAAAAGACTTAACTTCCGGGTGTATCGCGACTGAGTTAAACGTCAACGTAAACTCTGCGTTGTATATTTGCCTTTTTTCACCTAAAATACTGCTTCATTTTGTGTTTTTCATCATGGGACCTAAAAAAAAATGGCGTCTCCGTCTCATCCTCCTCCGGTAAGTGTCTTTATAAATCAATAAATAACGTACAGGTGTGTAAGACATACTTTATATGGGAGTTTTCATGTGTCCAGAACGGATTAATTGGTTTTACATGTATCCTATGGAAAAACTCGCTCCGGCTAATGAATGATTCGGCCAATGAACGTGACGCTGGAACGGATTAAATTCATTAGCCGGGACAAGACTGCATTGATTTTTGTTGGTCATGTTTGATTATTTCGTTCCTTTTGCTGATTGTATTTTTTGCAGCTTGCAACGGTTTGTCTAAGTTTGGTCCCGAGGTTTTAAAGCCTCCATTTCTCAAAATGCGCCTCATCTCCGCTCGTTTTCCTCTTAAACGCTAACATTCCATTTTGTCCCATTGATTGAAAAGGGACAGGGTTTCTTTTTTGTTTGGACCTGGTCTCCATTGTCTGCATGCACCGTCTGCCTGACCCACACCAGCCCAACGGACTGAGGCGCCGAAGGCCTCGAGTACGAGCGCTGCATCCAAACGGCCTCGTCTAACCCGCCGCTTTGGTATTTTACCCCGGACGAGGTGTTCACGTGGCCATTTTACCCGAAGTCAAACACCTGACAAAAAAGACAAAACCTGTATTTAGCACTTGTAACAGACAGTAGATTTATTCTCTATTTATGTAGAAAACCAAACAGAATGGACCACGTTTTTGTTTTTTTCTTAAATTCCAGGCAAGTTGGGACTTTGTTTGTTATGAGGAGCACATTTAGTCCGGTGTGGATGTGACGCCTGGTCCCTGCTCGTCATTCATTCCACTGAAGGAGTCAGTCAATCTCTACCACCACTGTGTTTTAACAAAGAAACAGTTCTAGGTTTACATCTGTATAAAATGCATATTCTTTTGTTTATCAAATATGTTTTGACTTGTTCCACTGCTGTTATAAAATTAGTCCATTTTTCTTGGGAATCTTTGCTCTGACATGTTGTCTTTGACATCTACACTATAAAGTATTGTTTCGGAAAAGCTGTAGCGTGTGTTTTTCTGTAGTTGAAATGTGGGATTCGGTGAAACGCCTGAAGATGCACGTGTGCCCTCGGGATGAAATTTTAAAAAGTGCAACTCACCTCGACTTGCAAATGTTAAGTAGGTACAAAAACGGACCGAAAACAAAGCAATCGTGAGCCTGTTTTACTAAATGTGATTTAAAGATGAAAATATATCAGGGCAGCATTCTCATACAACTCAGTGTCCAATAAAAACAAACATTAACAGAACCCCACGTGTACCGTATTTTCCGGACTATACATCACTCCTGAGTGTATAAGGCACACTGGACTATACTGTAGGTCACATTTTTTGGGGGAAAATCCGACACCAAGAACAGACGTTTCATCTTGAAAGACAAGTTCTAGTAATAATAGAATAGAAAACAACAGGCTGAACAGGCGTCTCGTATGTTAACGTAATATATTAACAGTTATTCACATAACTATAGCATAAAGAACATAAGTTCATCAAACTCACGATCTCACTCCTAATCGTTAAATCCTTTAAGTTCTTCATCCTCGGTGTCGCTTCTGAACAACACCGCCGACTCCGGAGGTCGACGACGCGTCGCTGCGTTGCTGTCGTCAGACTTGGCATCAGTTCCATTTCCAGTTATTCTGGACTTTCTGAATCACAACAGGGTGGTTTCGTTTGTCACTCAAGTCCATGCCTTGTCGATCCGTCCGATGACTTGCAGGAAAGTCGCACGGCGCATCCTCCCGGTTACCGTGACGCTGTGCTCTCCACCCGTCATCCACTGCTCCCACAGGTGACGCAACTGCCTTAAAACTCCGGTTCATCGAGATGTCAAGTGGCTGGAGAACTTTGGTTTAAGCCTCCGGGGATGATGGCAGGTATGGTTTACATTTTAAACTGTCAGTGATACAGGTGCGGCAGATGCAGGTGCATAAGCCTAGAGTGACCTCTGACAGCTAATAATTAGTACAAAAAAATCTGTATTTATCAGACGTTTGCCCGCTGTAAACACCTCAGTACTGATAAATCCCACGTCCGTAGTCACCATGCTCGTTCACGCTTGTGGTCATTTTCATGCAGAAACACCCTCAGTTAATCGTACATGGCAACGGAAGACCCCTTTAAAAATGATGCCGAAACTGCACCTGCCTCAGCACAATATTGGCTGAGAGATTAACAAAGGAATCTTCTGAAACAGAACGATGTGCTTGTTGCTGAGGTTGGAACAAACCGAAAGCCGCTGTTTCGTTTACTCATTTCAGGTGAACCTAAAGAAAAGGTGCCACACGGGAGAAGGTAACAAGTGCAGTCGATGCTGTAGGATCAGTGAGAAATTCAGCCCAAATGAAAAAGAAGTCATTTGATCTCAAACTCCACAGCAAAAAGCCTGTCACGGCGCATAGAAGAGACCAATCAGAACACAACAGAACCGGTGCCACTGTATCGTCGGTGTGGAACCAGGCGTCATCTGAGACACAACACCATCACTGGGAAATAGTGACATTCTGGCCAACATCCAGACTGACGGTAAAAGAAATGCATCGCTGTCTGAAAACCTTTTATTTAGAAGTGTAAATAATTTCCAATGACAGACTGACCTTGAAATGAATGAACATTTCTCTCTTTGTGTAACATAACTTCTCTTAAATAATGAATAATGCAATGACAGTCGTCCATCCATCCATTTCTGCCCCTTAATCCTCGGGGGACTGGAGCCTATCTCAGCTGACATAATAACCCCTGGTGCATGTTTTTGGATGTGGGAGGAAGTCCGGGTACCCAGAGAGAACCCGCACAGACACGGGGAGAACATGCAAACTCCATTTTGTAGAATCATTTTAAGACTTGGTCTCCATGGCAACAACGGCAGAGGCTCACGGGTAATGTAGTGATGAATTCTGAATGAGATAAAAGGAGACATTCAGTGGAGCGAGTATAGATCCCTGCGGAACCCCATCCACGAATCGAATGTGCAGGTTACCCATGTCATGTGCACTAATGCTCCCACATACCATCACGGATGCTGATCACCTTCTTTCACAGTGGTGAAGCCTCTTTCATATTTATGTGTCCATTAAATAAATGAGAAATAATCAGAATGTGGATTTTACCATCAGTTTGTGCATCAGAGTCAAAACGACAGACAGTTTTTTTTTTCTTCCAAATGGCAGGTTTTACCAAAAGTTGAGGAGTTTGAACCTTTTTTTTTTTTTTAAAGCTTTTGTTCATACTTACTTATTTCTATGAGTTTTCCAGATTCCTAATTGGAAAGATTTTAAAATTCCATGTGTTTTCCAAGTTGATGAGCATGAACAGTCTGGATTTCTAAAGGATGAAGTTTTGACGCTCGGACAATAACAGCATTAGAGACGATGCTTCGTCAGTACAGAACATCGTCTCTACAGGGTGATTCGGAAAAAGAATATCACGTCATTTGAAATCACAATTAATGTCAAATCATTATTTTATTCCAGTTTATCCCCCTCCCCCCCTTCCTCAAAGTGGTCTGGTCCAGTCTGTTTGTCCCTGACGCGTGAATCTGCTGTGTTTGTCACACAGACAGGAAGTGAACGTGCTCAGGAGGAGGCTGGTGAGTAAGTAACGGATGTTAAAGCCTTAATGAGTGAACGGTTAATAAGTTATTTCTCTCCACTGGTTCAACCACCATAAACACAATGTGACAGGTGAAAATTCAGCTCCTTGGGCCGACGTCCGCTAGGTTTTACGTAAACACAGCGCACTGGTTACGCCAACAAGATTGACAACCTGTTTGTTGCTAACAAGCTAAAACGAAACGTGCATTAAAGCTGTTCGTCTTGATTTGCAACGATTTTCGCAAATTGTGCACCGTTTTTCACTGCTGCAGACTGACAGTCTGCATTTTTCTATGCCCCCCCCCAAAAAAAACTACCCTCTGAAATGCATCGCTGTCTGAAACAAAGAAAACAGATTTTTGCCCGTTTGCTACAATAAAACACATCGTATTGTCCACAGCTGCTTCCACTTGAAACACATTATGATGCAGAAATAGTGGATGCATTTCATCGAATATGTTTGTTGTTTCTCAATAATTTGTTTAAATTAAATTATGACTTTTTTTTCCCCCAATACTTTCATATATTTTCTCCTCTTGCCATGTAGTCATTTTACTTCAGCTCCAACAAAGATGGTCTTAAAAAAACACACTTCTCTGTGTGATTGATTGATTGATTGATTGATTGATTGATTGATTTACATGGGGTTGAACCCACACCGCCCCCCCCCCCAAAAAGGATGCAAGTGGAATGTGTGTTTATTTGATATGACTTTCGCTTTATTTGCTTTGAGGATGTTGTTGATTTTGCGTTCGTTGCTTCGCCAACAGGGATTCACTACTGTTTATTTGGACACTAGTGCTGACCTCTGACCTTTCCAAATGGGGGGGGGGGCTGCTGTGGCTGCTTTAAGCTGGACTCTGCCTCCCTCTGGACTCCAACAGTAGGACAGAACACAGACAATACAATAATAATTACTGTTATCATGATGTGTATTTTATCATTTTATATTTAACGAACATGACTGAACATTGCAAACATTTTTCGCACTGAAAACATCATCACACTCAAATCTTTATTTATTTGAACAGATAATCATGAAATTTTTTTTTAAATCATGTAGTTAGAGAGAAGAAGCGCCTAGAGATAATCGGCGATTATGATTGGCGCTATACAAATAAAGTTTTATTGATTGAGAACTTTTTTGTCTTTCTGTGTCTTCCATGTTATTTTTGTCCTTATGTCAGCGTCTCTCACTTATTTATTAGATTTATGTTGTTTTCATCTTTTTTGTCCTTTTTCATATCAGACTTGTCTTTTTCACCATCTTCTCCTATTTGTAACTTTCTTGTCTGTCTGTTTTTTTGCATTTTGGACACTTTTTATCTGGTTGCATATTTTAGTAATGATTTAACCATTTAACAAATACTGCTTTGAAACTAATAATCCTCTAAATGAACCTATTATCCGCTTTTGGGCAGAGTAATGACTGACGTCAGACGCAAGTACGTTATGTATCAAACGTTGTCAAACGTCACTGGCATTTATTCTCCAACGTGTACTTTACATTGTCGTGGATGTACACAATCCATCCAGTAGTGGGCAGTGTGGAGTTCAGACTGTCCTCTAGTGTTTAGTTACATTGGATTTATATCTGAAAATACAAAGCGAAAAAATTTGTCTTAAGTCATTATGGTGTCAAACATTTTATTTGTTCCCTCCAATGAATGATCTGATCCATCTTTGACTTTTTGCTCCGTTATTGAGATTTTACAGCAAATAGTCCGACAAATCACTGCCGTGCTGGGGTTTGATTGACATGTCGCTATGGTAACTAGTGTCGCCGGTGGAGTCGAACATTTGTATCTTCTTTGTATTCAATATGTACGTAGTTTTACATGAGATTCACTCGACTGCAGTTGTGGGTCAGTGTTTACATCAACAACACTGTAAAATGATTTTGTTTAACACTGCTTGGTGAAGTTTTAGCGTGTGTGCAGGCTAGCGGTTAGTTCGCTCCGCTGGCACCCCCGCCATTCGCACTAATATGGCCGCATCCTGTTTTTGGCTCATTACGTCGACCGTGATTGACCGGTAGATCACGACAGTAGTGTCGGTCGACCGTGTGACATTAAAAAAAATAGACGTCAGCCTGTCATCCATCCCGTCACTTGATTGATTTACAGGGCAGCCAATCAAATGACTTTGACTTGGTCATTTTATAAGTAGCTCACATGATGAAAAAGTCTGAGCATGAATGGGCCTTTACATGGCAATTCTGTATTTTCTAGTTTTAACAGCCTTAAATAAACATTTTTTCCGCTTCAAGCATGAGAACCAGTCGTCACCTTCCTGCCTCAGCCGTCGCGCAAACTCATCCCACACATTCCGAAGAGAAAAGCTGACCTCAGAAGGTCAGCCATCTTGAAAGACGGCCGCCGTCTCCGGTTTTCAAATGTCAGATTTGAAAATCATCCCACCGAGATTGGTGCTTGTATCACACTTTGTTGGATTTCTTTGTCCATCCTACTCGCTGCCCCTGAAAACAATGAGCAATATGAATGGGAGTCTATGGTGGGGACTTTCTTATCCCATTTGAATAAAGCAGACGCTACAAATAGGATGTTTGTCCATTTAAAAGATGACTTTACAAGTCAAGGAAGTTTGTCATAAAGCTGGAATTAATCTGCAATAACAGCTCATCTCAGGTACATTCGCCCACTTACAGGTACTTGAGTAATATTCTCCAAATAATATACGTTTGACAGTAGTTGCTTTACAGAAAACTCCTTACTTTTACTGAGTTGCATTTACAGTTTATGCATTTGGCAACTGCTTAAAAATGACAAAGAACAAAAAACAAAATGCGTAAGATCCACCAAATGAATGAAAACGAACAAGCGAAGCAACAACATGGACACAAAAAAAAATCAAGTGAAGTCACAAAAAACAACAAACTGAACAAAAATCCACAAAATAATCCATTAAATGTTTTTAAAAAGGAATAAAATACACGACAGAATGAACAAAAGCAAAGACAAAATTGTCAAGTAAATTAATAAAAATGTCCAAATCAGTTAGAGTCAGAGTTAAAAGAAAATGTTCTATATAACCAAAAAAATTGAAAAAGATCAACAAACGCATGAGAAAATGTGCAAAAATTAACCAAACAATCAAGCAAATTAACAAGAATGGCCAATGAAAACCAGAACAGAAGTAATGAGCGAAAATAATCATCATAAAAAAGTCTAAAAATGAGGCAAATTAATGAAACTGTGCAATATAAAATAAGAAAATGAAACCATCAAGTCAGTGAACAAAAATGATCAAAATGACCAATGAATCTCAGCAGAAAACGAGCAAAAAATTAAGAAAAATGTACAAAGTAGCCAACAAAATTGAACAAAAACAATCATCAAATAAATAATGCAAAAATTAATGAAATGATCAAATACAGAAAATGAAGAAAAAGGGTCAAAATGACCAATAAATGTAACAAATTCCACCTGGTTCAGTTACTCAACACTTGAGTCGATTTTTTTTTATGACTAACTTGCTTATTTTTATGTCTAACGCCCCCAAAGCTGCTCATGACCTTTGACCCTTTCATCTTGTCCCCAAAGTCTGTTTTAGATCATTTTACACTAGTTTGTTCAATTTGATTTTATTCATTTTGTTCATTGTCTTGATTATTTTATTTACTTTTTAATCATTTGTTCATTTTTCATTTCTTTTGATCAAGTTTTTTTTGTTCATTTTGTTATTTTTTTCCTCAATTGTGCAAAACTTTGCTGTTCAGTAATGATTTATATACCTTTGACTCGATCATTTCATTTATCGTCTTTTGTTGTCCACGTTGTTGATTATTTTCCAGTGATTTCATTCGCCGTTGGCTTCGTGTCATTTTTGTTGCATGTTGATTTCACTGTTGTTCAGATTTATCCATAATTTTTGCCCGTTTACATGACTTTTATTTTCTTTTTTCAGCTTACTTTCAGCTTGTCCTGTCGTTTATTTTGTTCATTGATTCTTCGTGTTCCAGGTTTTCGTTCATCTTCTCTTGACCCTATGAGACACTCAGTGACCCCCGTGACCCCGTCCAGAGTTCAGCCCCGTCAGTTGAACTTTGTCCCCTTCCTGAAGCCCCGCCCACGGCCTCTCCCCACAACAAAGTCCCTGTGGATTGAAGCCATTGGCACCCCCCCCACCCCCGTACGGGTGTCTCCACGGCGACGCTGTGGTGTGCGGCGGACCCTTCCGCCCCGTCGTCAGTGGGCTCTGTCATTACCCGGCCGCCGGGGCGCATCCTCCCAGCCGAGCTCCTCGCCGCCGCTGCGTTTAATTGCACGTTTGGATGCAGCTCAGGACGGCGACGAGGCTTTGGCCACAGCTGCTCCGATGACAAATCAAGCTAATTACAGACGCGAGTCATTAGACGGACTCGTGGATCATCAACGCGCACAAAAACAGCCAGAGTCGCTGAAGAGTTGTCGTCGATCTGCAACAGACACTCACTCAGAGGGTACCTGTAGGGTCAGGACCCCGGGGGGGGGGGGTGCTTTGAGGTAGTTGTTCTGTAATAGCTACCTCCACAAGGGGGGGGGTGGTTCTGTTTTGGTGGGAAATAATAAGACAAGGAACTTTGGTGGCACACGGTGTTTTGTTGCGCCGGGCTGAAGGTGTTTCAATGCTCAGTCTTTAGAACAGACCTGTGATTGACAATCATTGCACACTCACTAACCAATCACAATCTACAAGAGGCGGGACATAGGAAGAAACTTCTCTGCACCACGATGGAGGGAAACTGACTTGGAACTGGGTTTAAGGGTTTCCGTGGTTTTATGAAGGAAGTGAACGTCCTGAACATCCAGTACAGTTTCACACGTTGCTGTGTGACATTTTTACATGTCGTGGTGACGCAGCTACTTCCTGTCACCTCCTTAAATAAGCCACCTCAAACAGGAAGTGAAGGCATGACCCGGAAGTCCAAGTAGCTCATATAACACTAATTTAAACATAATGCATCCCATTGGGGGCAGAACATGAGCTCTTATATTTTAATAAATATTTTCCCTTTTCATTCTCCTTTATAACCGTTACACATTCTGTACTTTAGTTTTTGGTCATTTCTAATGTTCTGTCATATGTATGTTGACTTATAGGGACCATTAACTTCCTTTGTGAGTGAGATGCATCAGCTGTTCGACAGGTGAAGGGGCTGCGTTAGCGCCGAGCGTCCACAAGGAGGCCTGCGTCTCCTGGACACGATGGATGGGACGAGACCATGTCGACGGAGAAAAATTTCCAGCCGGTGACGTTCTTCTTGGTAAATATTTTGTTTGTTTTCGGTTCGTTTGGTTGTTTTGGTAATTATTTGTTATGTTGTGAAATTTTCTTCTACATTAATTGCTTTTTTAACATCTTTGCTGGATTTTGTTTATCATCCACACAAGTTTTGGTTGCTTTTGGTTGCTATTTTACATATTTTTGATGATGATGATGATGATGATGATGATTATTATTGTTGTTGTTTGCTCATTCACAGAATTTAGCTTCACTTTTCATTTTTGTTCCTCCTTGATTTTTGAAGTGATTCGATTATTTTCTTGATGCCGCACATATTTTTGAATCATTTCGTCAATCATTTATAACTTATCGTCTTTAAATGTAATAATCACATGAGGAAAATATGGTAAATATGATCCGTTCAGGGCGACACGGTGGAGCAGTGGGCAGCACTCGTGCCTCACAGCTAGAAGGTCCTGGGTTCAATCCCAACACCGGGTGGTGGGTCTTTCTGTGTGGAGTTTG
>JAQQAE010011777.1:0-13456 GCA_029823295.1 Pseudamia nigra | reverse complement strand
AGCCACATACAGAGCAGCAAGTACATCATCGCCTCCATGTCCTACATTGTTATATTGTGCTTGTGTTGCGCACAAATACCGACAGAAGAGTTTTGGGATACAATTCTGCCTATGACTCCGCCTACACGGGTAGTACTCACTTGCAATGGAAAACAAACTAAACTGAACTGACTCGAGTAGAACTGAGCTGAGTCGAGCCGAGCCGAGTCGAGTAGGTACTAGTGGAAAAGGAGCATTCGCCTCTGCAGCAGAGGTAGCTGGTGGTCTTTCTTTCCTGGGACAGTCCTCATTAGAGTCACTTTTATCATAGTGTTTGAAACATAACCTCCTCTTCCAAGGAGGTTATGTTTTGTCAGTTTTTACAGTATTTGTTTGTTTGGTTTTCATAACATAATGTGAAAAGTTTTGAACAGATTTGGATGAAATTTTAAGGACAGGTCAGAAATGGCACAAGGACCAAATAGTTAGATTCTGTGAGTGAACTGGATCATTGGCTGGATCCAGAAAATGATATAGGATTCTTCACCATTGTGAAATTAGACCAAATTCAACATTTGTCCTTCTAACACCACAAATAACACCCAGAAAATTTTAAAAAAGAAAAATATTGGATAACACCATACTAGATTCTATCAAACTATAAAGTTTGATTCAGATATGGACAATATTCCAGTTATAGTGATTCAGAATGGTTATACTTACAGGGCTAAGGAAAAATAGCTAGTGTAAGGTAACAAATAAAGCTATAGACATGAAACTGACACCAAACTGTAAAGGAGAGTCTGCTGATTCAGTAATGTGCCACAGATTTGACATATTGTCAACATTTACAGAGTTAGATCCACAAGAAAACCGCCATTATAGAAATATTATTTTTTGTGAATACCTACTGAACTAATAATAATATGTATGTGATTGCAAATGCTAATGGTAGGATTTCATGCTCACAGAATCCAAAAGGGTCAAGTAATTTTAAGAATATTACTTTATGGCGCAATAACATTATTGGGGAAATGAGCATAGGTTCAAACGATAATGGTAGGTTTTCACTATGAAGAGAAACTAAGTTTCTATGTCTATATTCTCTGAGTGCTCTTTAGCTCTTTCAGTTTGCATGTCTTCAATATTAATGTACAATGATGAAAATAATAAAAACAAAGAAAAAAAAACACTGAATGAGAAGATGTGTCCAAACTATTGACCAGTAGTGTATATGAATAAAAGTATCCTCTGCTCATTGAAAATGTTTTTAATACTACAATTAAAGGAATGTGTGTAAATGAACATATGGTATGTTAAAGTCATCCTATGCTAAAGAGGTTTGTATGCATGCTCTGTGTGAATGCTCGCGTCTGTGTTTGTGTGTAGGTGTGTGTTTAGGGGGATCTGTTACATTTCAGACAGAGAGCTTTGTTACTGCTTCTGAGTGTTAGTGTGCAGCCATGCGTGCAATCAGCCTGCGATTCTGTACAATTTTTAGTATGTCTGTTTTTGTGGCCGTCTTATAACTCAGCACCAGCTCCGCAACACATTAAAACACATTTCCCAACATGGAGATACGACAAAACACACAAAAACATGCCAAAACAAGTGATTTAAGCCCGTTCTTCATTTGACCATGTGTTTCTCATGTTGCCCCAATGTCCCCTTTTCATGAGACCTCCGGGTTTTATTTCAGGGAAAAGGGGACAGAAAATACTCTATAATATCTATGTTTCGTGCAATAAAGAACAAATCACAATGAGGGAAACTGCAAGAGAAGAGAATACTGAAAAGCATTGAGCGCAGGGGAGGTGGTGGTGTATAAATCTTCATGAGGTTTGCAGGGAAGGAAACTCTTATGCCGAGGAACAAGAAGCACATGTAGCAAGCAAGCTACCAGGAAATTGGTATAGTCTTGTATGATTTTATAGGGATCTTGGGCATGCCCTTCACATTAATTAGGATGTGGAGTGCCGAGGTATTTTTTACAGGAAACTAAGTATGGAACCCCTGCTGTCTGCCTCGGGGCTCCAGCTTCTGAGTCAAAAAACTAGAAGACTCTGTAACCAAAGTAAAGCAGGATAATGCAGGTCATATGCACACAAACACGCTGACATACACCAATAGGCACAGACATACACAGAGGCATACTGTATAAACACATGATAGGTTCAAATCAGTGTGAAAATGAACAGTGGGAAGATTGAGCTTTGCAGTTTTTTGTTTGTTTTTTTTTTCAAAAATGTATTGCATTAGATTTTGAAGTGATGTTAAAGGAAACCTGGAGACTTGAAGTAATGAACTTCAAATTATTACTGTATTCAAAGGAATAGAATTCAGGGCTAACAAGAGATTTGTCATCCTCAGTATAAGTAAAATGTCCATTGTTCCTCTTACACAGATAAAACACTTTAATTCATGTTTTTCTATTGCTGTTATTTGTTGCTATATGTTTATTTTTGTTATTTTGCAAAGTTCATGCTTCATTCTTATACATCTTTTTAGCTTTGACATTTAAATTTAAAACACATCAGAACATTGCAATATGGACTCATTTGTTTTATAGATGTCATGTTAATTTACATTTTAGATTTTTCTAAGTTTTGTCTCATTTTTTCATAAACATAAAGAATTAACAATTCACCAGAAAATGTACAAAAGCAACAAAATTTCAAAGAGGAGACAAAGAATCTCTCTCTGTTACAGCTCAAGAATCAGAACAGGTCCATTGTGAGAGATGGTTACAAAGTGTAACTGCACTTTAAATGACTATTTATTTTTCTGGCAACCTTTGCTTTTAATTATATTTTCACACAAATATCTGTACATTACACTTATCATAATCAAATTTCTTTTTTGCATTTGAGCAGCACTGTCAGTTATTTTTATTTTTACCTTAATAGTAACAGTTTACACATTTTATCTGTCGATGCACATGACAAATATATTTTTTTAAGAAGACACAACAAGAAGAGGCTTATTTGTGATGAAAAGGAGTCATGTCACTGGAATCCAATTTGCACACTGCAGCTTTGTTAATGTTCATTATTTTGGTGTATATGTACACATGTAAGTTTTATCTAGTAGTCTTTGCATCATGGCTTGAGGCCCAGCTTTGCACTGAGATACGGCCATCAATGACACCTTTATTTCAGTTGAATCAAAAATATCCAGTGGCAGTGATTAAAACCTTTTTTTATGTCAGGGATTTAGATGGATTTAGTTAGGTTTATTTTAGGTTCAATATCAGTCTCTTTGGAATCAGTATAAATCAATGTTGTCCTAATTCAGTGAGAAGGTGTGTGTGCGGGTGTATGTGTTTCTGAAGGTGCAGCTTTGAAAAGGTTAACACATTCATACCTCAGATCTGCATTCTTGCTCTAGTCTCCTCCTCTTTTATTCCCACGTAATGTGTGTGTGTGTGTGTGTGTGTGTGGGGGTGGGTGTGTGTATGTGTGTGTTGAATGCCCATTTAAAAATGCCTCTCCTCCGTGCCCACCCAGGTAGCACTTCAAAAGTACGCAGTGGAAACCTCATCCTCAGTCTACTTAAACATGGCACTGATGAAATACACGACCACACCTATGACACTAACCAAAGGAAAAATAAAATAATATTAACAAACCATATTTAACATCTCATCCTTACTGCTATATTTCTGCGTTTAAAATGTGCATCTTTTCTGACTTTAGACCTAAATTTATGTGTGATTGTAATCATGGTCTATCAGGCAGTTTCAATTAGTTTCTTGGAGTTGTTAAAATTCTGGCTTCACTTACATTACCTGTGCAATTGAAATGGCATATCTTACCATGCTTGTCATGGAACTATACTAAGATATAACTTTTTTAGTATCCACGTATAGTTCTGCATAGTTTGATGTATTGTATACCATTCATTTTGACAGAGTTTATACTATATTGGTTGTGGTGCAGTAGATTCTCATTCAAAAACAAAATATAAAGAAAATTCCACTTTTCCTTTCATAAATGTAAGCATTTTTTCTTGACCTGGTGCATTTCCATGCACAGATAGCTGAGGTTGGATCTGCAGTCGCAGAGGAGGGAAAAACCTTTGGCGTGTGTAGCACAGTGTCAGGACAAGCTGTGTCTAAGCATCTCAATGTATGTTTACACAATCTAATGCACAAGTTCAAAGGTGAAGGGGAAAAGGGCTTTTAATGTTTCCGGGTTTATTTATTCAGCCTAGTGTCTGGCTAAGAACTAACTCCCACCCAAGCCACCCCCCCCATGCACACACACACGCACACACACCCTCACGTCAGACCGTCTTATAAGAGCTCCTACCTCACGACAGCCGTGGAATATGATTGGTATAGAGCACAATGTGGTCTTGAAAAAAGAAAGAAGCTGTAACTTCCATCCACATGTTTTCCGAGGCAAGTTAAGTACACACAGTAGTATATAAGAGTCATAAATCACCAAACAGCCGACCACAACAGTCCTGCTTATTTCTGCACTGGAACAAGGTGCTCTGTTATCAATTTCAAATAGCTCATGTAATTTTGTTACAAGCACAGATCACAAAGTTTAAAGATAAGCTTAAGGACCATTTAGAAAAAAGAAGTGAAATCTAAATTATGTGTGGGAACTTGGGTGCATCTGTTTTGCACATGTATGTAAAATAAATCTGTTTTTTGTGATATGTTCTCATTCTGAGCAGATGTTCAAAATAGTGTTAAATGCACACACATACACAGACTGTAAAAACTGTTCTAGGTAGGCAGACCCAGTATGCCAAACTTTAACTGTTGTTCCAGTGAGCACAGTCAATCATAAACAGTTGAGCCGTTTTATTTGGCCAACTAGATGTTAGTGGATAGTGTTGGCACTCGAACCAGAGCCTTGTAAAATTGACATGTCTGTAAATTCATGCATTTATTGAAACAAATTAATAGATGCAATGCCTTTCTCTGTTATTTCATTCTGCAGTTTTCTCTGCATTCTGAACAAGTTTTTTTTTTAAAGAGGCAAATTTCAAAATCTAGTTGAATATTGCAGAACAGAAAATAAAAAAGTTTACTGTGCACAGATGCACACAAGTTCAGCATGAGTCCAAGAACACAAGCCAAAGGAGCATGGCTGACTGTACATTATGGCTATCTGGGGGCTCTCCTCTTCAGACAAGGACAAACCATTACATTATGTAGCACGGGGTCCAGAGAGTACTTTTGAGGGGACAGTTTGAAACACTGCCCTGATCCTTTCTGTGTGGAGTCTCCATGTGTTGTCTGCCTGTCTGTTTCCTGCATGTGACCTACCTTGTTCCCACACTCCCTCAGACTCATGCAGCTCAGATGAAATGAAACTTTCAATATTTTCTGTGTATCGCATAGTGGCCCACTGAGAGGGTTTCTGTCCATTTAGCATAATGATCCAGTGATTCACTGTAGCTAATTAAGAAGAAGCAGATGTTTAAAACAAGCAGGTGAATCACAAAATCATAAATTCAGTTTAAAGGTGTATGACATAAATTCTGAAAAGGCCAAAAGCAAGAGAAAAACATGTGTCCTATAAGTTTGCTTTCGGGGGATATTGGATTATCTGTTTTATTTTAGAAAGAATTTGGACTGTTCAGAATCCAGTTTACCTGTAATCCCACCCAGTTAGCGGAAGCAATGTACATTACAGGTTAAACGTGCCATGAATTATGGGTTAAGGTTTTACCATGCAAGAAAGTCCTTTCATGTCCCAGACTGCTGAGCAGTGAAGGACAGAGTGACTCTCACATGGCTTTTGTGAATGAATTATGGCTCTTACATTCAAAATGTATAAACATGATGTATTTGTGCAACAGTACACAACCAGCCCCTCTTGACATAAAGGCTGTAACTAACTCTGCTTTCACAATCTCATTTTCTCAATTTCACCCTCACTCGTCCCCCTCCTCCCAGTGCTAACGAGATGTGCCAGTTAGAGGACACCCTGCTGGCTCCACAGAGCACTGCCTCTGCTGATCAGCCTGGCTGGGAATCAGGAATGCCCTCCGTCTCCACCTCTTCATCCTCTGCCACCACCACTGCCTCTTCCTTTTCCTCCTCCTCCTCTTTTCTTAACGGCTCATACCAAACTCACCATGAGATCTGTGACCGCACCATCCTCAGATCATGAGAAGATTGCCACCAACTTCCCCAGTGGTGGAGGATTATGAGTGCAAATGCTTTGCATCTGTGAGCTTTTTATTGGTGCATGCGAAAGTGCCATTTCTACATAAGCTAAATGTCTCATTTCCCCAGAGGTTCAGTGTCACACAGGGGGTTCACATTTTTACTTGCAAACAGGAAAAGACAAGATTTTGTTTTCATCAAGTCTCCACTCAGAAACAATTGATCACACCTTGTAGGAAATATGTAAAGATTGTCTTATAAATGATGATAGATAGTTTACATAGTTTAACTGCTGTCAGAGGCAAATGAATGACACTCAAAACTGTAGAGCTGTTGTCCCATCTCCCATGTGCCCCTCTCTTTAGATGATAATGTTTGGACTCCAGGGCTCTGAAGTGCATCAGTTGAACTTGAAAAAAGCTTGATGGCCAAGCTGTTATTTTCTCATAAAAGAGAAATGCATGTGGACCCAGAGAGTGTGACACTTTCATCATATCTTTAATCTGTTTCCTGTAATCAGCACCTCACTACAACTCTTGATGTGCAATACTTTTCGTATAAACTGTATCCATCAATGTGCATGATTGTTTAAATGTGTTCTTTTGTAAATTCTAAGAAGATGTTTCACTACTCCTTTGGCTTTTATTGTTTTAGTTACATGGGAACTTCATTTTTGCCTTCTTCTCATTTTGTGTCCTGCCTCAGTTTACATTCTCTTTACTGCCTTTTCTGCAGAATTCAGCTGGAAGTGCTCTGTTTTCTCCACAAGAATTTTATTACTCTCTAGCATAGTGTTGGGACACAAAACACTTCAGCAGCAGTGGAAAAGATGGTATGACTGGACAGACAAACAGGGACACAAAGCCTTGGAGTACTGAGGAGTACAGAGATGGAGAGAAGGAAACCGACAGGGAGAGAGTATGCACAGCCTAAATATTCCAGTATGATTATTAAGTATTCCTTTTTCAATTTGTTATTTAAAGTCATTTCCAAACCTAACAGAAAGTGTGTATTTGTCTTGTAAAGGACATGTGGTGTTAAATTTACCTGCTCTGCCTAGTTTTGTGCTTTGCTCTGAATGGACAGTGATGAGCTATATTGCACTAGCTTAATGGTTCACAGCAACTCTGCAGCATCTGTTCAATGTCCAGCTGAGGGTGGATATGCATTTTTAAAGCCAATAAGTGCAGAAGTGAGAGGGTGGATGGAATAGTTTGTTGTAGATTAATCAGATTCAGTGCAATACTGCTGCAATCCTAGAAGTCTAAAGAGAAACCCCGGATCTTAATTCGGGCTTGCATTTTGAACCCCTCTAAAGTAGACAAAGAGGTAATTTCCCAAAGCATCTGGATCCGGTGGCAAAGCAGGCCAAGCACTGAAGTACATTCCCATCCAAGCCCTCTCCCAAAACTCCTCTACCCAACCCCCTTTCCCCTCCAACCACCACCCTCGTCTGTTTATCATAGGATCTCCAACACACAATCAAACATGAAAGGATGAGTGCTCGCAAGAGCCTTTTTAGATTTTGTGGAAATGTGACATCTCTGGAAACATTTAGCCTGTCATAGCTGCTGCTGCTCTTCAAAGAGCGCCGAGAGGAATAGATTAATGTTGCTTCTGTAACAAACCTTCTTCCTGTCTGTCCTCCTCTCCTACTAAACATGCAGGATCCCTATATCTACAGTAACCATACACAGAGATTACTGCCTGTATAGTAATAATGCAGCAAATCATTTTAAGATGTGTGTCAGCAGTGTACTGGCCATGATTTCACTGATAAGGCATTTGTGTTTCATTCTTATATCACAAAATGTTTGCTCCTGTATCCAATTTTACAATCTAGATTCCTACTAATCTACCTGTTTTTAGTCATGCCAATTTAATGAAAAAGGCATGTGACTGCATACCATACATCATAATACCAAAAGAATATAAGCATATTATATGTCTGCAAAATGAGAATGGGCCAATGTGAATTGCTGACAGTATCTGTATCCCTGATAAAACCAGTGACAGTGGCCACAGGCTAAATAATTTAACATTACATTTATTTAAAGTAAGACCACAGCAGTTTTGTAGTATACTATCTCTTTTGCAAGCGTCCTTCTTTCAGTAGGAATGTGAGCGACACTGCTCTCACATCTCCACTCACACAGGAGCCAAAGAGGGATGTCACAGTTCACGGCCACTGTGATAACCTCAATATACCTGAGAAATCTGATGTGTTCAGACAGAATGCACAATGAATCTTAGACACACTGTGGCTGCATTGTGTCAACAGAAAGAAAAAATGATGTGAATAAACTTGATGCAAAGGTGAAATATATCAAGGTGAATGCCTCCAAATCTGCTATTTTGCAGCTATTGCGGGCTTTTGACCCCCATCAAAAGGAACTATTAAGGGGTTTTCTATTGTTATCACTCAGACAAGTCATTCCATAATTGTTATTCACTTTTCATAATTACTTTATTCTGTGCCAGCAATATTTCAGTTCAACTTAATTGTTTATTGATGCAGTTACTGTCTGTACTTTCCTGTGGTTCAATACATTACAACATGATCTATTAATTCACTTTGAATTTTTTTTTTAATGCAGTCACTGTGTGCAACAAATACATAACCAGTTGATATGGCATTTTACACATTTAAACTCATTTAAATTCACAAAAATACATTTACTTAATGCTAAAATAAATATGGGCTAGAACCTGCAAATATCCACCTTCGGTTTGTTCTTGTAAATAAAAATACAGAAAATACATGCACAGTATAAACACATCAAAATCAGAACTAAATGGTTACCACACATAAAAGTTTGACATTAATTCCTGTGGCAAGACATAGAACAAACAATATTGCCATGTGAATTAATGCTGAATTAAGTCTGGTTTAAGTCTCTAGATCTTATATTTTAGGTCCCAAATATGTCAAAATATTTTAAGTGCGAAGGGAGGTATGTAATACTTAATACTGAAACTTCATTGTGGAGAAGCTAAAATTTTTGTTTATGTATATTCTGGTTCTATCGTGATTGAAAATGCATGTTTATATATTATAATCTGATCAAACAACAAAACCAAGGTGCCTAAAACTTTTAACCGTGATGGACCAACGGAATGCACAATTTCCCCTGGGATAGACATTGTACTTCTGGACAGGATGGATGTTAGTTAGTGTTTGTCTCTTTCTGATATACAACTCTAATGCATGCAATACTCCATCTTGCTGTTGTTACTCCTTTCTTCCTATTGACGCTGCACAAGGTGATGCAATGCCACAAACAGCAGGGATACAATTAAAACTCCATCTCTAAAATGGATGTGATCGACACAAACACAATATAATAAGTGCGTGTTGACTACTAAGACAGATGAGGCAGAACATAACTTTATGAACTCTAGCTTTTCCTGGGAAATTTGGTTTGTCAGTTAAGACATTTATTTGCTCACATAGCTTTGGTTTTTAGCTCTGCTTTTTCCCCCTTTCATTATAAATGAATTGTCCATATTTTATTCAGTGGGATGTTGGTTGCACTGTGAACACCAGGCAGTAAATACACCCTGAGACAGACTATAAAAAAGACAAGTAAGAGACAAAAATAAGAGGCAGAAAGGGTCAGACATAAAGAAAGGAATGCTGTTTACTTATTGCACTCATCCATAAGAGGGCTTCATCTCAACAGTCAGTCAGTCGGACGTTTCCTTGAGTTCAGCTCTGCATCCAGCCAACACCCCCCTTCCTTTGCCCCACACCCCCCGACCCGAAACCACCACCACTTTACCAACACAAAAAGATGCAGCACGGCACTTTCCTTTTCACCCTACCATGCAAGTCCCACCCAGCACCCAACACACACACACACATACACACACACACACATACCCCTGGCCTCCCCCTTTCCCACCTTTGTATCAGTTGAAAGGCATATGGTTACTGCCATCCGATTCCCCCCAGCTGAAAGTGCCTTTCACTTTACCGCAGTTCACAAAGAGGTCAGACTACGGCAAACAGAAATATTGTGTGAGAGTTCACTTTTTTGTGCCTGAGCTAAGAGATGTGAGCGACACAAGAATAGCAGAGGAGAGAGAGTCCCTGATAAAGTTACATCTGGTCAAACAAACCTCACTCCATTCCTCATGCCAGAGCAGGAGAATTTATGTTGTAGAGAATAAAGAGCAGTATTTAAGAGAATTGACAGAAACTAACCTCGGACATGGTGAGCCATACATCATTCATTCAACTCCACATCCATGCACCAAGTTTTCAAGCCAGGTTGGATTTCCTCATGCAGCTCTAACAGCTGTAGTGGAAATCTGCTTTTTGGAGGCACAAGAGTAAAGTCAAACAGTGACAAATTCAGGAATGAGAAAACACGGGCATCCTGTCTGAGCTGACGGTCACAATGAGAAAATCAATCACCAGTGGACAGGTAGAGTTGATAGGATGAGGCGTCAGAAATATCACAGTGGCCGATGTGTGTAACATGATGAGGCAGTGTTTCAGTCACAACCCCTGGGTCCTCTGGGCTATCTAGTCTCTGCAGCTCTCTTTGTGCAGCTCTGGTAAATGATTAATAATGAGTGTTCCTCTGCTGACCTTGTTTGTTAAAAGACTAGTACCTGACAACTTTCCACAGTTTGCTCTCGAAAGGAAAACTCTTCCTGACAGAGAGGAATTGACTCCAGTTTCAGAATGTCTCCCTGTGCTGGTTAAACGAGTCATAAAATAAGCTGAGCTCTCTGAACATTTGCAATCTCTATCCCAGTGTCCCTATTGTTAACCTTAATAATTGTAGCCATGAGTTGTAGGGTAAATTTTCAGTACGCAGCCCTGTAATTAGACTCCCTATTCAGGCACCAATTTATGACCAATATTTTTCTTGGCATAGAAGCCACTGAAGTAAAGATTTGATTTCCAAGCGGGAATTCTGAGGAACCACACCAAAACGGCCTCTGGAAAGAAACCACACAGCCAAAGAGTCTTCGGCACTTCAAACACTTCAGTGTGAACTAAAAGAGATTAACTCTGAAAAGCTAACTGCTGTTTACTTTGCCCTATATGATAGTTCCTTTTTGTAGGATAACATTTGGTGAGAAAGTGTCAGAGTCGGTTTTCCTCTCGGCCTACTTCTTCATCACAGACCAGGAACTCTTCGAGGAGGTCTTCTTCCCTCCACCCGCCCCTGGTGAATTGACTGACGACTGGCCTGGAATTGTGCCTTGTTCCACAGGTCCATCAAACATTTATTCATCTCGTACGCTGCTGCCAAAGGTCTTGCTCACACCCACGGGTACTGGAGTGAGATGGGCAAAGGGAGAATAACTCAGACTTGTGGTGATATGACATTTACTTATTGAAAAGATAATACAGTCACATTTCATTGCATATTCACTTCTCATTTTCTGTGTGGGTAAACACAGCCAAGTGTTGTGGTGCCTGTGTGTTTGTGTTTCGGGGAATGCAGTGAGGGATTTTTATCCCTCAATGGAAGACTGCCTTGCCTCATAAATCTCTCCTTCATTGGGAAGACAAAATGAAAATGGCCCCATCATAAAACATCTATAATGGCTCCATCCACCACCAACACATAATGGGGCAATTACAAAGAAGGGGGCTGGGAGAGCATGAAGCCTTTAGCTCTCTATGGCATACTACATGATGCTTTGGTGTATGCCTTTGCATCTCATATACATATGTCTGTGCATATGTTTGTGCTTTATTCAACTTTCCCACCTCTCTTTAAGAAGAATCGAGTAATCTTGGACGTATAATATTATCCATGAGATACCTCAGCACAGTGACAGACAGGCACCTTATCTCAAATTGCATTATTGATGCTGGATCTTTTGTGCAGCCAAAGCTCTGGCTCTGCATCTTCCACACCTCGTAATCAAGCATAATTGAGGTTAACTGTACGACAAGGCTGAAACGCTAGACAGGTAAGCCGCAGTCTCTCATGATTAATGTAGTGTGTTAGTGTTCTGGGCTCTGACCTTTTGAGATAGGCCAGGCACCATTTTTAAGTGAAAGCACTGCCTCTGCCGAGTTGAGGAGTTGTCCATCAAGTCCTCCTGCAACCCCTCCACATGCAGCGCTGCCACCCTCCTCCCTACCGTCATTCCCCTTGAAACGTCAGATTCTTGTCTTGCTGCCTCACTGCCCCTGACCTATGTTTGTTTGCCTATATGTCCCGTTTTATAATGCAGAACCACCTTTTTACCACCCAGGCCAGTCTTAAAATGAGGGTTTGTCTCATGTAAAGGAGTGAAAAACTGAACTGACGTGGACTGAGTTCAGCTGACAAGTGAAGAGCCTGTGTCTTTTCTCTTCTCTTTGATTATTTGAGGCTACTCTGAAACTTTGCTGCCAATTCATTTATGTCTTTCCCTATGACATTTTAAGCCAGATTGTGCATGGAAGGCTTAATATGTCCTCCTGTGTGTGAGTACTGACCAGTGAATGCCATTGTCCAGCCCCCATTGGTCAATTACCCTCCCTTTCCCCTCCACAAGCCTACACAGATGTGAATTGGCAGGGAGGTCACGTCCTTGCCTTGCTCCCAAACATAAGCATTGTCAGAGTTAACTGAGTAAATTTACTTTTGACTGAACTCATTCAAATGCTCGCACAAGCAGTCATACACTGCGAATGCTCATACGAGGAAAAAAAGTGAGATGGACTACGAGAGCACACAAACAGACAATCTTGCTTTTTAGCTGAGATTTGCTGGAGAATCTGAAGGTGTACTTGTTAATCAGGGATGGAGTGGACCCAGGTCACCATCTGTAACATAGACCAGGGGTAGTAAATGGATGAGGAGGGGTGAAAGGGCATGCTCAGACATTCCTCTAGAAAATAAACAGAACAAAAACGGGTTTCTCTGGACAGGTATTCCAAGTAGATCTATCAAGCTGACTTCATTTTCTCAGTATATTCTTTCTAAATGCTTTTAATGTCATATCTGTGCATTTTTGCAGAGATAAAACTAAAAATCACTAACGCTGGCATGATAGCACTGGAGTTTCTACTATAATGGAAATTAGTAATGGCTTCTTCCTCACATTTCAAAAGCCCAGTTGGGAGTGAGTTTAATGCAATTAGCAGGTTATCTGTGGTGAAGTGGAGGTGTCTGCTGTCTTCCTGTTACCGTATGGTTTGACATTAGGGCGGATGGCCTTCTGTAGGACCACAGAAGAAGAGGCAAAGGAAGAAAAAGGCAGATGCCCTGTTAGAGGAAACACCCTGGTCTTTTGTAACACTATAGCTGTTCTGTCTGGGTTTATTATCTGTCTCTGCTTAAATAGCAGCTGCCAAGTTCAACCACGATAAAATCTAAACAGCACATT
>JAQQAE010011776.1:0-13456 GCA_029823295.1 Pseudamia nigra | reverse complement strand
CGGTGGGAGGAACTACATTTCGTTGTTGATGGAAACGTTAACAATGACAAATAAAGCTGATTCTGATTCCTGGATGACTGAGCTCCTCACCCGATCTCTAAGGCAGAGCCCACCACCCACATTCAGACGCGGTTGAAGCTCTGTTGGAGGTGAGAGTTGAAACTCTTCCTGACAGGAGACTCTGCCAGACGTTCCCAGCAGACCTTCAAAATACGTTTGGGTCTGCACCCCCCCCACCCCCCATCGGAGCCAACTCACCACCAGGTGGTGTTTGAGTGACAGCTCCGCCCCCTCTTCACCCGAGTGTCCAAGACATATGGCCACAAATCTGACAATACAACCACAAAGTCGATCATCGAACTGTGGCCTAGCGTGTCGTGGTGCCAGCGTGAAGTGTCACATCCTGGTAAATCGGTTTGATTCAGCAACAACCAAAACTGGTCTGAAAATGTTTCACACCAGTTCAGTCCAACTAAACGACTGAGCACAAACCAGGAAGAGTAAAGCTAGGTGACCAGTGTGTTGTGACTGTAGTTGGTGCTTGTTAATGAAACGCTGCGTGACATAAAACCATCCACATCCAGTTTAGAAGAATCGCTGATCAGTCACGTACACAGAACCTATGCAGTTGCATCACTCACACACCAGGTGGCACCAAAGCTATGGATATATCAGTCACATTAGATTTGTAAAAATTCATGGTACATCATTCATCCTGTTTCTCACTCAATCAAGGTCGCATGAACTTTACTGTGTTTTCTGTTTTTTGTGACTATTCATATGTTTCTGAACATAATGTCTTTGACTGAAACGTTTATTACACACTGAGCAGCTGAAGGGTTTTTCTCCCGTGTGGACTCGACCGTGACGACGTAAGCTTGTTTGGTGAGCAAATCTTTGACCACATACTGCACATTCAAATGGTTTCTCTCCTGTGTGAATTATTATATGTCTCCTGAAGTTACTATTATGTGTAAAACATTTGTTACAAACTGAGCAGACGAAAGGTTTTACTCCTGTGTGAACCCGACGATGACTACGCAAGGCCGACTTATCAGCAAACGAAAAACCACATACTTCACAACTATATGGTTTCTCTCCGGTGTGAACTCTGCTGTGAGTGTCGATGTCTGACTTCCGGACAAATCTTTTACCGCACACTAGGCAGCCAAACGGTTTCTCTCCTGTGTGTGTTGCCTTGTGTCTCCTGAAGTTGGTTCGATCACTGAAGCTCTTCTTACAGACTGAACACCTGAAGGGCTTCTGTCCTGTGTGACGTCGACAGTGAGCATCTAACAGTGACTTCTGATTGAATGTTTTACCGCATTCAGGACAATGGAAAGGTTTCTCCCCCGTGTGGACTCGATTGTGGCGACGCAAATTAGATTTATCAGCAAACGATGCATCACATATCGCACAATAGAAAGGTTTCTCTCCCGTGTGGACCCGGCTGTGATTGTCTAAATTTGATTTACAAGCACACGTTTTATCACAGATTTGACAAAGAAAAGGTTTCTCTCCCGTGTGGACTCGACTGTGTCTCTCTAAGTTGGACTTGACATTAAACCTTTTACCACATTGTGAACAGGAAAAAGGTTGCTGGTCTGTGTGGATTCTAATGTGCCTCTTTAAATCGGACCTATTTCCATATGTCTTTCCACAATCAGCACAGTGGTGTTGTATCATATCACCTCCCTCATCGCTTACAGTCCCGTCCCCGTCTGATTGGTGTGGAGGCTTTGTGTTTTTGTTGAAATGTGCCTGAGGTTCAGCGCCGTCTGTCCAATCATCACTGTCCTCAGTGGCCTCGGAGTCTGATTCAGTCCCATGAAGCTGTGACGACTGAGCTTCCTCTTCGTCGGCTTCACTCTTCACAAGGACAGCAGTCACGTGGGCCTCGTCCACACCTTGAATGATGCTTAGCTCCTCCTCTTCCTCTTTAATGTGGGGGGGCTCTGGCACCTGCTGCTCAAGGGGAACCTCTTCTTTAATCACCAACACCTTATAGACGTCTGCAGGACACTCTGAAACACACAAATACCACACACACTGACACTTTAACGTCGTCACCTCGTTCTCTCGGTCACGACCCACAGTCCATAAGGAGCCGTGAATGTCGATTGACCAGTGAGAGAGCTTCTGCTTTTGGTTCAGCTCCTTCTTCACTGGAACGGACCCGCCCACATCACTGCTGATGCTGATCCACCTGTCAATCACCTGCTCCCTCCTCCATCCCTGAACAAGTCCATTGTCTCTGAAACCCTTCAATTCCTCCACTTTCCTTTGTCTCGCCTCTGTCCACTGACCCCAACCCCCCCCCCCCCCAACAAAGTACCCGAGTGGTGTCCAGACACATTTCTACAACCTCAGCAGAAATACTTCATTATCCTCCAACTATGCATCAGACAACAGGAAAATAAATACAGCAGGTATCAGTCAAAACATGTCATGATAAAAGAAAAATACAGTGGAACCTCAGGGAACGAAATCTTCTACCAACTAAATTTTTGGGTTATGAAGAAAGAATCGGCCAAAATTTTGTCCTGTCTAGCAAAAAAAAAAAAAAAAAAATCCCATTACGAAAGAGATAGACCCAGAAGTGAAGGATTGTGTACCCGTAAGTGAGTGTGCCGCTCCGGCTAGCTAGCTAATACCAGAAGCTACAATAGCCTCAGACAACATCGGTAAACAGAGTCCTACAAAACGCGTGCAACACACAACGCTAAACCAGAGCTGCTCAAGTGGCGAAAACACAAAATCATCTCAATTACAGGCATGTGCTTATACCAGAAGCTACTCAGCTAGCAACCTGCTAACAATAGCCTCTGCCGGCATCTGTAACCACAGCCTAGTGAATGTGTGCGAAACCCAGTGTCCACTGACACACGCTACGTGGCCGACGTTCATCACTGCCGAGTCATAAGATAAGGTAAGAAGACATGCTAAATCATTTCTAGAACTAATTTCATTCCTTTTCAGATAATTAACATAGCCTCCTTTTCAAATAATAATAATGAATAAACATACAGGTTTGTTTACATACTTTATCTGGGAGTTTTCATGGGTCTCGGAACAGATTAATTGGTTTTACATTTAATCCGATGGAAAAACCGTCCCGTCCGATGAATTTTTCACTCAACGAAGGTGACGCTGGAACAGATTAATTTCGTTACCCGAGGTTCCACTGTGTCCTACTTGTACTTTTGTCTGATCAACAGGAACAATGAGAAACATGAAGGAGCTGCTGCTGTTGTCACACTGCATTTTCCTTCAAAGGGTTAATAAAGTATGAACATATGTATGAAGGTGTGATTGTCATCACAGATACGAAGCGGAGTCGTTACAGGAAACTGATCCATAACAAACAGCTTCGTTAAACATTCAGTGTCACTTTAGTCTCATATGACTCGTGACCAGAATGACATTAAACCAGGCTTTAGATCCAGCACAGACTCACTTTGAACCATGACATAAAAACACAAAACCAAACGTCCACAAGAGACTCAGACCTGCATTGATGCTCAGCTCCTCCTGTTCCTCTTTAATGTGGGGGGGCTCTGGGTGGTCCCGGTCCACACGGGGTCTCCAGACCTGCTGCTCAGGTGGAACCTCTTCTTTAACGTCCAACAGCTGATGAACGTCTGCAGGATAACGAACACGTGTGAAAACATTAAGTCACGTCCCAGTGTTTGTGGACGTTTACAAAGTGTGAATCATGTCCAACTGAAACTCGTTGAGTCGCTGCTTTTAGTCAATGACGAGTGAAGCCATATGAACCTGTGATGATCTGACGTTAATTACAAGCCTCAACATCAACAAATACACCGAGTGTCTGTGAAATTCAAACACATGGCTATAGATGTGAAAACTGTCTATTACTGTGGTTTAGTGTTTCATTTGTTACCTGTAAATACTGTAAATACTGTAAATACTGTACGTCTGTAGATTCTACACAAGTGTGAACTTGGATTAGTTGAAGTGGTCATTTTCACAACTTATCAACCAGTCGACTCAGGTCTGATTCACATGATCCACATGATTCACAAAAATGAACAAATGCAAAGAAAAAATAAACGATTGTGAAGAAAAATGAACAAATGTAAAGAAAAAATGAACAAATGTGAAGAAAAATGAAACGTCGTTCTGCAAAACCAACAAAATAAACAACAAAATTAACCAAAAAAATAAGCAAAAAGAAAAAAATAAAGTAAACAAGAAAAAATGAACAATATGAAGAAGAAAAGTAGGAAAACAAGGTTAAGAAAGGGTCAATTTGACCCAAACACCAGACGAGGGTTAACTCCACCCCGTCGTCAGCCCTGTAAAAGGAGTGTTTGTGTTTCTGACCTCAGATCAGATCAGACATCTACCTGCCCCCCCCCCGACACTTGGTACAGTTCAGTCCACAAAAGAAAGGGGGGGGGGGGGTCCAAAGACCTACAAGTGCCTGAAACTGGTTTCATGGTTATCAGGCCTCGACGCTGCTCCTCCTCCTGATTGGTCCACAGTCCCTCCTGTTCCTCTGTCATGTGGGGGGGCTCTGGGTCCTTCTGGTCTGGGGGAAACTCCTCTTTAATGTGCATCAACACATGGACGTCTGCAGAACACACGATAATGAACATCCACGTCAAACAACAACGACACTGTTACCATGGAAACGTCCACACGAAGGACACGGTTGAAAAACTACATGTGATCACATTTGAGCCACACACGTGTCATGACATCAGAGCAGAAACAAATAACTCACTTATGACAAACCTGGATCAAACCAACAATAACAAACCAGTTCTATGAGTGAAACACAGAATCTCATTGATATGTCATAGAATCACTGCTGCCTCCGTCACATTTCATTCATATTCTTCATCATATGACACACGTGTGGCTTTTACTTCCACTGTGATGCCGCGCGTTGACAGACGGGTGCTGAGGTTCATAGAATCCTTCACCTCCAGAGCAACAGGTCCACGTCGCCGACAGGTTTTACCGCATCAGTAAGCTAGCGGCTAGTATTAGCTTCCCATGAGTCCCCTGGCATGAACGCTTCATAAGCCAAATATGGTCACATCCTGTTTTTGGCTCCAATATGTCGTCCAGGAAGTGACGACCTGATTGACCTTAAAACGACCCTTCACAAACTAATGGATGACGTCACGGTCACTTTGTCCAGTTATATAAACAGTCTATGATTTAATAGGCTGTGTATATAAACTATGCGTCTACATACTTTATGTGGGAGTTTGTCGTGGGTCCAGAACGGATTAATTGCTTTTACATGTGTTTTTATGGAAAAGGTCGCTTCGGACAACGAATAGTTCGGACGCCGACCATGACGCATTCGTTATCCGAGGCACCGCCGTACACGTACAGGTGACGTCTTTAATACATGTTAAAGGTTATTTATCATTTTCAGGGTTACGATTATTATTCACGTGACGTCACATACACGAATCGTTTGTCATTTAGTCTGTCGTTTAAAACTTATTCTTCCTGAACTTTGAATGAACGGACACATTTGTCTTCACTTTTAACATAAAATAATTCATTTCAATGGAAAATACACACACTGTGGCTACATTAGCTTAGCTTTAAAATAAACCGGGACAAAGACTCACCCAGACGATGTGAAAGTGGTTCAATCTTGTCCCACCGGTCGCATCGTCTGCTTCTACTGTCTCTGATGGACACTTTAATGTGGACGCGACACTTTAATGCACTTTATTTGGACATTTCTGTCTCTTTTTAGCCTCCGATCGGTGTAAATCGGACGCTACAGCCGTACTGCGCATGTGCGCTAAACTACTTCCGGTGAGTCGTGTTTCAAAGTAAAACGCGTTGCAGACTGCGGGCAGTGACCGGGGCTGTTCAGTGTGTGTATGTATATGTCAACCAGTCTCTTCACCGAATTCCTTCCCATTGATTGCTCTTCATTGAAAACACCTGCTTTAATGAATGGCTGGCAAGAAAACGTGCAGTGTCTCGGCCCTTTGTGGCGATGATCTGATATATGTGAACGCTAGGTGTGCTCTTCGGCCGCCATATTTGTAGTGTCTACTCCGACCTCCAGCTCATGTGTTGAATGGTTGGTTCATGGTCTATTTTTCTCTTTTTTTTTTACCGTTTTCTTTGAACAAAAACAACATCTGACTGTCTCGCTATGTTTCTCTCTCTCTCTCTCTCAATAGGCTGTACTATAAACACAAAACAAATAACAGTCATGTATAAAATAATACATGATGTGACTAAATAATCAATGACATACTAAATTAACCCTAAAATAATAATAATATGACATAAATGATATAAAAATGAATAAAATAATATATGACGGTCACATTAAAGGTCACACAGACAGGTGGACGTTCATCTTTGATATTAAAGGTCACAGCAAACGGTCAACAACTGACAAGTCAAACATCTGCAGCATCTCAGGACAGACGTCATCTGGTCTGAGATCAGTCCATCCTGTGGTCCACATGTGGTCCACGCTGCTGACACTGACCGGATGAAGACGCCTCTCACACCTTCTTTGGTGTTGGTGGTTTCATCAGGAGGGAGTTTTTCTGACTCCAGTCACAGAAGGTGTTCATCAGGTGTCCGTACTCTGCTTCCTGTTTGTTCTTGATGCATGTTGAGTATTCATGGAGATGTCAGGACTCAGAGCTGTATTTGAAGTCTGATATGTATAGTGTGAACAGGAAGGAGTCCAAACCGTCCCCTGTGGAACTCCGGTGCTGCTCATGACTGTCTCAGAGACTCAGGTCCCCGGTCTGATGAACTGTGGACATCCTGTCAGGTGGTCTGTGATCCAGGAGACAGAGGAGCGTCCACCCCCGTCCCTGTGAACTAGTTTCTGAGTTTGTGAGGTGGGATTGTATTTGATGCACTTGAGAATCAAAGAACATGATCCTCACATCAGCACCAGCCGCTCCAGGGTCTTCATGATGTGTGATGTGAGGGCCACCGCTGGACACTAACTTTGGGCACCGGGACAATGCCTGATGTTTTCCATAGAGCTTGTGAGGAGGTTCACACAGTCCGTAAGCCGCCTCAAACACACACCCTGTGGACCAGGAACCTTCACAACCTTCACTTCTCAGGTTCCTCAGCTCCATCCTCACACCAGGTACAGTGAAACACAGTGAAGGGGGTCCGAGTGGAGGACAGGGGTCCAGGTGGAGGATGGGGGTCCGGGTGGAGGATGGGGGTCCGGGTGGAGGATGGGGGTCCGGGTGGAGGATAGGGGTCCGGGTGGAGGGCGGGGATCCGGGTGGAGGACGGGGGTCCGGGTGGAGGATGGGGGTCCGGGTGGAGGATGGGGGCTGGGTGGAGGATAGGGGTCCAGGTGGAGGACAAGTGTCAGTCAAACTTCTGGATCAGTCGGCGGCAGTAGAAATCCCAAACTGGAGGAGCAGTCGTCTGAAGGAGCTTCTGAAGTGGAGGCAGAGGAGAGAGGGACGTTGTCACTGGGTCAAACCGGTTCAAACTGGTTGAGTTTATTGATTCCGTCCATGTCGATCACTGTCATCAGGGGATTCTGTGTGTCCAGTGATGGCGTTAAGCCCCTCCCACTCCTCTCTGATGTCATGGTCTTGTAGTTTTCTTTTTGTAGTCCTGCGGTTGAGTCTGAAGGCCTGTTTCTTCTGGTCCAGGACGTCTTTGATTCCACTGGTTTCCAGGGTTTATGTTTTGGACACATTTGACTGTTTTCGTAGATGTAACAGTGTCACAGCAGAAGCCAATATAGTCAGTAAAACAACCCACCTTTTGTTCTTTGCTTGTGTTTGGATCAAATAAACCCTGTAAATTGGTGAACTTTGGTTTGGACAGTGGACGTGTTTCTTCTGTGACAAACCCACGGTGCAGCAGCGACCAGTTCATTGATCTTCATTCATGTTTGATTTGGCTTTGAGTTTCAGTTTTGGACAAAATGGTCACTACAATGTCTGATAAAAATATGGACAAACTCTAAAAACAGGACATGACCATATTTGGAAAATGATGGTAGCGCTAGGTGAGGTATGGGTAAGATGATGCTAGACACTACCTTAACTGACACAAGGTAAACACTGAACCACAACTACTGCCCGTCAGGAAAAACAATGTTCTATTAAATAAATAGAAGCTACGAAGGTCCGACTCCACAGAGGGGCGGAGCTATCATACAGACCTGTCAATCAAACCCCAGCACGACACACATTTGTCAAACTCTGCGGTTTGTCTCGGAGTCCAGCGAACAGCGCCCCCAGTGGCTGACAGTGGTTTGACAAACAAGACGCGTCTGATTGTTGCCATAGCAGCAGCATCTGATTCAAAACCGGACTGAAAAGGAGCTGACACACCTGCCCCCTAGTGGACGAGTTCAGCACGTGACCCGGTTCTAAAACCATCACGCGGCTGAATCAATACATGACAAAAATATTTGATTAAAGTGACCTCATTAATATTGTTTATTAGGATTTTTTACATGTAAACACAGCTTCAGGCTCATTATAAGTGATTGTCAACAGACATAAAGAATAAAACCTTCATTTTAAAGTTCAAATACAAAACAACCAAGAAAATTGAAATTACATTTAGTTTAAGTAAAATCATTTTAACTGATCAAACAAACAACAAACATCAAACACTCGAGATGAATAATGAACCTGTTTGGTACAGTTTGTTTCCTGTTCCCTGTCCATCAGTGAGTCATGTGATCGATGGTCCCCCGCGTGGGGGGGGGGGGGCTGTCTTTGAAATGTCCTACTATTAATACAGTCGTACTGATTGTCGTAGTAAATACGAAGTAGCACATAGAACCGAAACAAAGTGAAAATTCTGCAGATTGTCAAACAGACCCGGACGTCACCGATGGAGCCAATTTACACAGGATGACGTCAGACTGTCTGCTCCATAGACTCCATCTTCATCTAATGCTGGGTTCCAGTTAGTGTCACTAGAAGCACATCGCCACCTGCTGCTGGAGTTTGGAGCAGAATTCACCATTTCACCCTCGTGTGGTGTTTGGGTCCAATTGACCCTGTGGTATATATTTGTAAAGAGAAGCTGTGTCGTGTGGAGAAAAAAAAGGAACAAAATCATCACCAAAATGAACAAAACACTTAAAAATGAAAACAATGAACAACAGTGAAGCAAAAAAAGGATGAAATTATCTTCATACTGAACAAAATGACAGAAAAAATGAGGAAAATTATTCAGAAAATGAAACAAAATAATCATCAATATCAACAAAACTGGACAAAAAGAAGAAAAACGATCCACGAAATGAACAAAGAACAAGTTGAACAAAAATAACCAAGAAAATGAGCAAATGTGAAGAAAAATGATCAAATGTGAAGGAAAAATGAACAAATGTGAAGGAAAATGAACAGTCGTCCTGTAAAACCAACAAAATAAACAACAAAATGAACCAAAAAATAAACAAAAAGAAAAAATTAAGTAAACGAGTAAAAATGAACATGATGAAAAAACAGAGCAAAACAAGGTTAAAAAAATAAATGAATAAAATAAAACAGAAAAATGGAACAAAATCACCCAAAAAAAGCTGAAATGAATCTGTTCTGTGACATAAAGTTACTCACTACCTCAAGTACTTTTATTTATGAGTACTTCTACTTCCTTTTAGTCCAGTACTGATTCGTTTCCACACCACACAGCTTCTCTGTACAAATATATGACAAAGGGTCAATTTGACCCGACACCAGACAAGGGTTAATCACAACATATATGAATAAGTCACTGGTGGAGACGTGTGTCATGTCATACATACAACTGTTATAGTGTGATACATTTTCATTCAGATGATTATGTACAGTAAAAAATACCATGTTTTTGCAGTTTGACACATTCAAATAAAGGGAATAAGCAGCTAAAGTGAAACAAACAGCAGCAGCCGACGTCAACAATCATGTCATAGTTTTGCTTCAGTGAAACACTGTAAACATCTGACGACACCTGACATGGTCATGTGACCATGGAGCCGCATTAATGTTGAACATGTTTACGTACATACCGAAAACAGCCTGTAACATTCAGGACGTGCAGAAGCTAGCGACGCGTTTGTCGAGCAGCCGCTGGGTCTGAATGGAGTAGGTCCGGCGGTGCTGAACGGAGGAGGAGGGGCCCAATATGGTAGCATCCTCAAACCCGGTGGACGCCCGCCAGGTGTGGAGGACGTCGTGAACGTGCTTCCTGTCGGCCTCCATCGTCTCGTTTCAGATGGAGAACCACTTCCAGACTGAGCTGAACACTCAGGAGACGCAGGAGGCGACTGGCCTTCAGCGCCGGAAGGAACATCTTCAAGTTCTCCTCAGTCCTGATGATCTACACAGGAAGAACATCTCGCCCATCATCGACCCTCGTCTGGTGCTTGGGTCAAATCGACCCTTTGTCATATATGTGTGAAGAGAAGCTGTGTGGTGTGGAAATGCCAGGAAGTAGAATTACTGGAGTAAAAGAAGGTAGAAGTACTCATAAATAAAAGTACTTGAGGTAGTGAGTAACTTTATATCACAGAACAGATTTATTTCAGCTTTTTGTTATATATTGTTCATTTTTGCTTGTTTACTTGATTTTTTTTCTTTTTGTTTATGTTTTGGTTCATTTTGTTCCTTATTTTGTTGGTTTTGCAGGATGACTGTTCATTTTTCTTCACATTTGTTCATTTTTCCTTCACATTTGTTCATTTTCTTGGTTATTTTTGTTCAACTTGTTGTTCTTTGTTCATTTTGTGGATAGTTCTGCTTCTTTTTGCGCAGTTTTGTTTATATTGATAATTATGTTGTTTCATTTTCTGAATAATTTTCTCATTTTCTTGGTTATTTTTGTTCAGTATGAAGATCATTTTGATCCTTTTTTTCCCTTCAATGTTGATTGTTTTCATTTTTAAGTATTTTGTTTGTTTTGGTGATGGTTTTGTTCTTTTTTTCCCACATGACACTTTCTCATTACAAATATATGACAAAGGGTCAATTTGACCCAAATGCCACACGAGGGTTAAGTCTGACTCTCAGTACCAACGGGGAGTTTATTGTCATATCACACAGCCTCGTTAATGACTGTCTGACGTTTCCGCAGCATCGACAGCCAGAGCTTCCTGTCTTTTGTGGATCTTCATGTGTTTCTGAACATCACTCTTTTGAGTGAAGCATTTTTGACACACTGAACAGCTGAAAGGTTTCTCTCCTGTGTGAACTCGAATGTGACGATGCAAATGCGACTTATGAGCGAATGATGCGTCACACAGTTCACAAGAAAAGGGCTTCTCTCCAGTGTGGACTCTCATGTGAGCGTCTAAGTTCGACTTGGATGCAAACCCTTTACTACATACTTCACAGCCAAAGGGTCTCTCTCCTGTGTGAACTCGATTGTGGCAAAGCAAGTGTGACTTAAAAACAAATGACGCATCGCACACATCACAACAGAAGGTTTTTACTCCCGTGTGCACACTACTGTGAGTATGTAAGTTTGACTTCCGAGCAAATCTCTTACCACACACTGAACAACTAAATGGTCTCTCCCCCGTGTGAATTGTCATATGTCTTCTGAAATTAGTTTGATCACTGAAACGTTTGTTGCAAACTGCACACCTGAAAGGTTTTTCTCCCGTGTGAACTCTGCAGTGAGCGTCAAAGTCAAATTTCTGAGTGAATCTTTTACCACACTGTAAACAAGCAAAAGGTTTTTCTCCTGTGTGGATGCGATAATGGCGATGAAAGTTCGACTTATCGGTAAATCTCTTACCGCATACTGAGCAACTAAAGGGTCTCTCTCCCGTATGGATTCTCATGTGTTTATTCAGATCGGATGTTCTCTCAAATATTTTCCCGCACTCGGAGCACAGGTGTCGTGTTGTTGCCGTGGGTTCAGAGGAACTGCTGCCTGGAGGCTTTGTGTTTTTGTTGAAGGGCGCTTCAAGGTCGGGGCTGTCTGTCCACTCGTCACTGTCCTCAGTGTCCTCAGAGTCTTCAGCCTGACGAAGCTGTGAGGACGGAGCTTCCTCTTCATCATCTTCACTCTTCACAGACACAGCAGTGACATCGGCCTCCTCCAGTCCCTGATTGATGCTCAGTTCGTCCTGTTCCTCTTTAATGTGGGGGGGCTCTGTTTGGACCTCCTGATCCAGACTGGGACTCGAGTCCGGCTCCTCAGGGGGGACCTCCTCTTTAACCACCAACACCTCATAGGTGTCTGCAGGACACTCTGAAACACAGAAAAACAGACTCAAAGACCAGACTGAGACTCATTCTGCAGTAAATGTCAGGATTATGTTCCATCTTTGTGAAGCTCTCACTTACCCCTCGTGTGGTATTTGGGTCAAATTGACCCTTTGTCATATAGTTGTCAGGAGAAAATGTGTCATGTGCAAAAAAGGAACAAAATCATCACCAGAACAAACAAAATATTTAAAAATCAAAACAATGAACATTGAACAACAAAAAGGATGAAAATTATCTTCATACTAAACAAAATAACCAAAAAATGAGCAAAATTATTCAAAAAATAAAACAATCAATATCAACAAAACTGTACAAAAACAAGCAAAACTATCCATGAAATGAACAAAGAACAAGTTGAACAAAAATAACCAAGAAAATCAGCAAATGTGAAGGAAAAAATGAACAAATGTGAAGAAATGGAGCAAAACAAGGTTAAAAAAATAAATGAGTAAAATAAACCACAAAAATGAACAAATCACTCAAAAAAAAGCTGAAATGAATCTGTTCTGTGATAAAGTTACTCACTACCTTAAGTACTTTTGTTCAAGAGTACTTCTACTTCCTTTTACTCCAGTACTGATTCCACACCCTGGTGTTTCCACACAACACAACTTCTCTTTACACATATATGACAAGGGGTCAATTTGACCCAAAAACCAGACAAGGGTTAAAAAAAACTGACAGACTAAAAAGCATGTTTCTTAACTGTAATAATGCTCTTGTGATTTGTTCTTGATGTATAAGAAGTAAAATTCATTTTTAGCTGAGACATGGAGTTTGTCTCGACTGAGAAGCTTCTACAGTGGTTCCTCGGACAAAGAGCTCTTCTGACAATGACTTGGATACCAAGGAAAAAAACTGCAAAAAATTTACCTCTGACGACGAGGTTTTACCCGGATCACTTCCGGGTCTCGGCGACGCTAACAGCTGTTAAAAAAACAGAGGGTAGCGGCTAACAGCCGTTAGCTTGTGTTATGGAGAGGATACAGCTGCTTTGGATCAAAGAGAAGGAAATCGCTGGTGATACTGTACCATCATTGAAGCCATCGGCGGGACACGGCCGCCGGCAGCGGCGTTGGTGTTGTTTACAGTTATGGACGTGTGCAGTGTCCACAGACTCACGACCAAGTCACAAGCCATGGTAAGAATACATTCTAAATCATTTTTAGAAGTAATTTCATGCATTCCGTTTCAAATAATTAATATAACTTCCTTTTCAAATAATAATAATA
>JAQQAE010011775.1:0-13457 GCA_029823295.1 Pseudamia nigra | reverse complement strand
GATGGCAGGAAAGAATTTTGTTGTTGATGGAAACGTTAACAATGACAATAAAAGCTATTCTGATTCTGATTTAGTCACAGAATAATCACATGATTGAGTTGGAGGTGCGTCTGTGGCTGCATTACAGCAACATGTAAAAGTGTCCTTTTCACGCAAACAGCAATAGATGTTCTGGGTGTGCACTTCCTTCATAAAATCATGGAAACCTTTCAGTGTTAAATCATAAACTGAGTTGTCAGTCAGTTTCCCCTCCATCATGGTGCAGAATATTTTATATATTCTTCCTATGTCCCACTCCTTGTAGATTTTGATTGATTGCTGAGTGAGCAGTAATTGTCAGTCACAGCTCTCTTCTAAAGACTGACCATTGAAACACCTTCAGCCCAGCGCAAAAAAATGCTGTGCGCTCAGATGGTGATCAGATTACCACAAACAAGTAATCATCTCTTCCTTTCCCATGTCATACCTTTTCTGAAATATTCATCAAAAACCCTTTCATTACTTTTTGACTGATCTTGCTAACTAATTAACTAAATAAATGACAGACAAATGCTGGCAAAAACATACCCCCCCGCCACTCATTGGCAGAGGTAACTATAGTTGCTTCTTGTTAGACATATGAAGGTGATCGCTACCTCTTCTACTGCATGTCTGTGATTGATCTCTTAGCCAAAACACCCCCACACTCAAAGCCTGACCTGGACTGACTGAGTTCGTATTCATCTTCATGCAACATTTAACCCGGTTGTCAATATTGTAGATTTGTCGAGTCATACATTTTGAGGAGATCCTGGCATGGTTGAACTTACTTTGTGATACAGGCCCCAGTCGTAACAGCACAAAACTGACTTGTCTATGACCATCTCTCATAATCTTTTGCTGTCTGTTTTTGTGACTGCAGGCAAGGAGTGCATTGAACGCCGCCTCACAGCTTTGCAGTCAGGACTCTGTGTTTGAGAGTGATACACTGCTTCCTGGAGCATGGATATGATGTCATTCATCTGCATCCTGCACATTACAGACAAACCAAACCTCCACCTGCATCTCATGGTTATCACTAGAAATGCTTTTGTTTGGATTTCACAAAAATTCCAGGGTTTGTGCTCTCCGGACGGCTTGCAATTCATCTCAGCTTTGGGACAGTAGCAGTGACTTTCCCCAACACTACACATGGACCAGTGTTGGATACGAAGCACACTGTGAAAGAATGTCTGCATTCAAGTCTGCGTGACAGGACTTTGCACTTGGCACCAAAAGTTGTATTTTTGCCAAGAGGAAGATTCCACCTCAGTAGGTTTCACACAAACAGGAGCAAATATTGCCAAGTAGCCACATCCGGTACTTATTAAAACAAGCAGAAAGCATTTTAATGTGGCTATTATACATACTACAGGCAACTCAGTAGGCAAAATGTTATCCTATACCACGATCAGTAGCTGGAGGAAATGTACTGTATTCTGATTACATTATCATCAAATGTAAGGCTTCCTTTAATGCTTGTTTTATTTCCTCTGTTTTTCACAATTTACATCACCAGTCAAAAGTTTAGGCACATGTTCTCCATGAGTGGGTTTTTTTTTTCTTTTATTATTTTCAGCATTATACATTAATACTGATGATATCCCAACTGAAAGGACACATATGGGATTATGGAGTACACAAAAAAGTTTGTGCTACTACAACTACTGTGCAAATGTGAGGACACATTCAAAGTAGAGATCTTTTTAGATTGACTGACCTTCATTTCGTAAAGTAATGATGGCCTGTCTTTTCTCTTTACTTAACTGAGTCTTTCTTGCCATAATATAGAGTTTTGTACAGTAGTTGTAGTAGCACTAATGGGGATATTGACAGCTGATGGTCTAAAGCACAAGAAAGCAGGTAGTGGCACAAATTAACTATTGATAAGACACACCTGTGAACTGAAAACTGTTCCAGGTGAGTCTGAGGAGAGAATGCCACGAGTATGTAAAGCTCTCATCAAAGCTAAATGTGGCCACTTTGGACAATCTAAAATAATATATGTTCTGGGTTGTTTAACATTTTTTGTTTGCTTTATAATTCCATACATGTTATTTCACAGTTTAGATGTCTTCAGTATTAAGGGGCAATGTTGAAAATAATAAAAATAGAGAAAAACCACTGAAGAAGGTGTGTCGAAACTTTTGCCCAGTGGTGCAAGAATTATAGTTGCTTAGCTAAAAAGAAATATCTATGTACCGTATTTTCCAGATTAAAAGTTTCGGTTTTTTGCATAGCCTGGCGAGGGGAGCGACAAATACGTCGGAGCGACGTGTATTTTGAATAAATTCGACTATAGGGTGTTTGTCACACTAACAGCCACTAGAGGAGGCGAGCCGTGAGCTCTCCGTCAAGCCCGTGGCTGCGCGCTTGACGCGTGTTCCCCGAACAAATGCGACCTGTTCTGCAGAGCGATTAATACACGTTTTTTTTCTTCTTCATTATGCATTTTTTTGGCTCATGCGACTAACATTCCAGAGCGACTTTTCACCTGGAAAATATGGTACTTGATGGGTGACTGCAAGCTTTTATGAGCACTGATGTGAAAGTGTTGCCAAAATGACCAAAAAAAGTTTTGGTTTTGTGTTACGTTTTTATTTTGAGTTGGGTGATGGCGCTGGTCTGGATTTTACCCCAGACCGTGCATCTCTGTGTTTGACACTTTACTTGCTATACTTGCTTTTAATTTGTCTCCCTTTATTAACATGACGAGGATTTTGGTTTCTGTGAGATGGCAGATAATCCGGCACATTATGTTGCAAAAAAAACTGGAACTACAAAATTCTAAATGTAGCTTTTGATTCAAAGATTGATGCTTTTCTCTTAGCATCCAGGCCAGTCATGTATACAATGCTGCAATGACCTGGGTCTGCTGTTCAGGTATACAGAGGCTTTGGTGCTGCTGTTGCTGGTGATCTTTTCCCAAATTTCCGTATTTGTCTTTTTGTGTTTGTTTTATCCATCACGGTGGAGCTGAGCAAGTATAATCAAATCTGAATGTAAGGCTGACAGGAGAGAAGCAGCAGAAACATTGGGCTAAGTGTTAGTAATGCAACATTTAAACCGATCCCAGAGCTAATGTCTGAATGTTTTTGCACTGTTAAAGTACTGTACAGGACAAGTGGAACATGCGAAACATGTTAGAGAAATTTAGACTTAAAGATTTATGCTTTGATAATTTTAGTGCAGTTTGAGTTGCATTATAGTTGCTGTTAAAGGTAGACATTTATGCTGATGAGGAGATGGTATAAGCTATGTTGTGTTTCATTTCAGAGTAGTGAGTGGGTGACAGTTTTGACTTGTGTTGCTTTGGAGTGCTGATTGTTGTATTTTTGTGTTCTGTCGATGCTGAGCGTAGCCATACTCCCTGACAGGCTCCCTGTATGTCTCTAAATTGTGAGCCAACGGAAAAGGGTCGTATTTTACCAAGAGGCATTTGTATGCATGCATGCATGTGTGAAGTGGTGTTGTGTGAGATCTTAGTGAACAGTGAGGTTTCTTTATTAGTTTAACTCAATTGTAAATTACTTGATTTTGACTCAAGTTTACTCTGGGTAGGATCCTATTTTTACATATGAAACTAAGTTATCCACTGAAAAATACCGCTTTGTTATCCCTGAGGTGTTTTCTGCTCTGCCTTTTTAGTTGACAAAAATGGTGGATAGATGCATATTTTTTAGAATGAGGCATTGATGAATGGTCAGGGCTTAAAAGGATACAAAACCCGAATGATATTGCTCTCGTTTATTTAAACAAGATATGACACTCTAACTAAACTTGTTGTTCACTTAGATTTGTCTGAATAATAGATAATATTTTATTTTGTCACCAGCAGGGTGTGTAGTTTGATGATGTTATATGTTTGATTGAAGATATGCAAAAAGGGAATCAACATATGCAGTACAGGTCAGTGTGGCCATCTTTGGAGGTCAGCGCCTCTAGCATTTGGCCATAACCTAGTGAAATTTGTTCTGCTGTAGGCTTCTAAATAATAAACTACTGCAGCAAGAAGAATTAGAGACAGAGGAACAATATGGATTTATAATGTATTAACGTGAATGCTTGGTTTTGAAAAGCAGTTAGTGATTAACACAGAAATTGTCTTCTACCAAGCACTCATGGTGATTAAACTTTTTAAATCCAACATAAAATAAATAACACAATTAAAAAAACTGCAAATATGACAGAAAGAAACACTTAAGGAGGTTGAAATCTTCTAATAAGTGATCTGATGGTCCAGCTTTACATTTTTGCTCTGTTATTAAGGCATTGGGGCAAATGGTGTTGACAAATCATGGCAGTGCTGGGCTTTGATTGACAGGTCTGTATGACTGCGCCACTCATCAGCCAAGTCAGATCAACATTGTAATGGGACTATTTAGCAGTGTTTGAAGTTTTACCAAATCAGTAAGCTAACATTTAACACTAGTTTATCCACAAAACCCCTGACACACCGCCGTCTCGCAGCTCAGCCCCTATTGGTCTAAATATGGTTGCATCCCATTTTTGGCTCAAAAATGGCATCCAGGAAGTGACAACCTCCATACAGTTCAGAAAACCATGAGTGTGATATCACAGTTACTCTATCACTAATACATGCAATCTGTATTTCATCTACGAAGATACTTATCCCCAAGACCAGACCCCACTCAGAGTGTCAGAGCCCCAGTGACCTCCAAATATGGCAGATGTCACATTTCCTGTCAGTAATTTATTCATATTCATGTACATTAATTAGCCATGAAAAGTTTGGGTTTGTTTCTCCTTGGTGGTGGAATTCTAAATAAATCACAAGTTTGCATATGGTCAACCAGCGGCATAATGTTATCAAACCATGCCCCCTGCTGGTGACAAATGAAAATAAAATGTATTTTTCCGATAAATCCACGGGAAGACTGATGGGAAGTTTTATTACAGGGTCAGTAGCATTATTCAGTGTCCTATGTCCTCTTTAAGGTAATTTAAAAAGAAGCCAGTGAAGTAGCGCAGTCAGCTGAAGAGAATGAAACAATGCTTTAGTGTGAAGTGTGTCTTTGTGTTTTTGTTTTGTGGCCTTTTTGAGTTCAGTCAGATCATTTCCATTGTGGATTTCTGCTTGTGTACATTCCTAATATCACCCACGGGCTCTCTGTTTGATAGACGTATTGTTCGGTCAGAGTAGAGCTGCAAGATCCAGTAACTCAGTGGTTCTCAACTGGTGGGGCAGGACCCAAAAGTGAGTCACAGATTTGTTTTACGTGGGTGCCAAGTGTGTGGTTTAAAAAAAAAAAAAACATTTTTCTGTGTTATTGCTTTTCATGTGATGTCAGATATAATTGTATTACTTTGTTGATTTTCATTCCTTTGGTTATTGTTTTATTACATGTTCATTTTGTGGAGATTTTTTACTATTTTCTTGATTATCTTTTAGCATTTTTGTTCATTTTGTGGATTATTTTACTCATTTTTAAAGTTAATTTGTTCATTTTTTTCCATTGTTTTTGTCCATTTTGTGATATGTTTTGATGATTATTTTGTTCATTTTTCATTTTCTGGTCAATTTCTGAATTGTTTGTTCATTATGTGGACACTTTATTCATGTTTTTTATTATTTTGTTAATTTTCTTTTCATTTTTGTCCATTTGGTGGATTAATTTGTCCATTCCTTGGTTATTTTATTAATCTTTTCTTATTCATTTTTGTTTATTTGGAATTTTGATCATTACCAGGAGTATGTTGTACTATTTTTATTTTGTTCTTCAATTTTGTGTTATTCTTTGTTCTAAGTAAGAATGCAGTAACGAGAATACCTGCATATTCTATTTATGGTATACTATGGTAAACTGTATATATTTATGTTTACTGGCTTAGAAAAAATCATTTGCCTGGTTGAAATGGGTCTCAACTTGACGACAAGTGGAAAATGTGGGTCAAAAGGTGACACCAGTTGAGAATCACTGTTTTAAGATACAGATGGTAGAAAGTGAAGACTCTTAATTTTATAAAATATGATGCATGTGTCACTTTTTTTATCCCCTTCAATCATTGCTCTGTTTTCCTAATGCTGATTGTCCTGGGTAGGAATCAAAAGCACCACATAGGTCATTTGACCTGCGGTTGAATTCAATAAAGTGTTACATGGGCATCAAGTTGGTGTAAGATGACTAAAATGTTCTTCAAAAAATACAGCTCCAGGGCTGCTGTTTCCACCAAAATGAAAATGAAGTGTAACCCCCATGAAGAGTCAGCCCACCAAATGTGCACAACATTGACCTGTCACTGATTTATTTGTGTTTCTGTTTGCCAGGAACATACCTGAATGTTTTCATTTTACATTTTCACTTCACTAACTCTGTATCACCTGTAAATATTGTAAATTAAGTTATTGCTGTTACTGTACATATGGAATCGCAAGCATGGACAGAACCATACCATCGATACATTTCCAAAGAATCGGCCCTGTCCTCTCCTATTGCATTTTAATTTTGTCACATCTAAGACAGACACTATTTCAATTTCCATGTGTGTAACGTAACATTTACTGTGTGAGAGTTGCAATAAATAAATAAAGTGAACCTAAAGAGCAGATGTTTTGAGGTCATGTAACTTTCTTTCAGTCTGTTTTCCTAAGACTATACTGTATATGTTTGTACATTTGTAGGGTTGTAACGAATTTTAAATTTTTATCCATCCTACAGAACACACTGACCTGGGTCCAAGAAGATGTGACAACTCCCTCTTTTAGTCCCTGCCTCCTGTGGCATACAAGGAAGGTACAACTGTTTCGCCCTTCACATTGAGTCAAAATTGAATTAACACTAGAACTGGACATTATGACATCTGATTTATTTTTTGACAGTATCTGGGTCAATCATTATTCATTTCACTTCATTTCATTTCATTTTGTCAAATGTGCAATAACCCAAAACTGACTGAAAAAAGGAAGTCAGTAAATCGGTGAGCTACTGAGCTTTGTTCCCAAGGTATTTTGATTTAAAATTGACAAAATAAGGATTAAATGACTGAAATGAAGATAAGATTGAACAATAAATGCATAATAATTAAAAAACAGTAGTGAGAAAAAAACTTTTTTTAAATGAATACAAAATTGGGACAAAATCAACACAACTTAACAAAATGAGAGAACTGGAAAAACGAATAACCAAAATGAATGAACAAAATATTAAAATAATAAGTTAGAAGCAAAGTAAAAATGAGTACTGTACATGAACAACAAATATATAAATGAGCCAAACAATTAAAAATTTTTAAAAAAGAATCAAATTATACAGAGATCACCACAATATGAAGCAAATTGAACAAAATTATGAAAATGAACAAATTGGCCAGAAAATGAAAAAAGAACAAAAATAATCAAGAATATTGGAAAAATTTGTAGCAAAATAAATCCTAAAGTGTACAGAATAGTTAGCAAACTGAGCAGATAACCAAGAAAATTAACTAAATTGCATTCAATCGCAATGATGCATTAAAATATTTATTCAAATATACAGCCATTTTTAAAATTTGGCTCTGCAAAACATTCCACAAAAAAGATCGGCCATAGACAATGTTGGGCTAAAATGAGTGAAAATCATTCAAATATAATGTGATTCGAAACAGATGACGCGAAAATGTGATTTTAAGCATTTTTTGGCACAAAAGGAACATCCAGGGTGAGGTTTATGCCCTGGGTCTGTCCAGGTTTGAAATAAATAAAGTAAAAATAAATGAATGATATTCATAAAATATTACAGTGGTAAACAAGAAAATAAACAAAATTAGCAAAAAACATAATTACGACAATGAACAAAACTGAACAAAACAAAATAAAAATGAACAAAATAATCAAGAATTGTAAAAATGGGCACAGATAGCTATTCCTGGATTGGTCCCGCCTCCAACAACTTCTCCCAATCAAATGGTTATATTTAAACCTTTTCTTGTCAATGATTGGTCTCTATCTTTGTCACTCTTCCCAAAGTAGGCGGGGTAGAGACAGGTGGTTGTCATGGTGACGGAGCGCGTATCAGCCGGGGATAGGTGTAGCTGTTTACAGCCAGCACAGCTTAGTTTCGCTTTAGTATGTTGCTATTTCGTGTAACAATGTGTATCCTACGAGGAAACATGAGGTAACTGTGTCAGTTATGTAGCTGGAAAACGTCGTGTCAAACTTGTCGCTGCCTTGGTCGCAAAAAAGACGCTACTGTAATGTTTGGCTAACGCTAGCGGTTTGACAAAACAATGTCCAGCAGCAATCTCCCCCCGGTCCGCCATTTGCCCCACTGGCCCCGAGTGGGACGTTTAGGGAGGACCTGTTCTCCACGACGCCAACTTCAGCCGCTACCCGCTGTCCTGCCGCCGGCGGACAGAGACAGAGGGGCAGTGAGGGCAGAAGAGGCGCCGTGCCCCGGCCCCACGGACCCCCGCGTCGCGTCACTGGAGAGGAATATCCAGTTCCTCCAGCAGCAACACAAGGACACTCTGGGGAAGCTCCACGCAGAAATAGAACACCTGAGACGGGAGAATAAAGGTGAGGAAGCGTTGGAGAGACACTAGTAAGTGTATGTTCTGAATGGACATGAATAAGGTTATGGCATTAAACATTATCATAGTTGTAGATTGCGGGTAGGGAGGTCGTCCACATCTTTGCTGCAGGTTAGTAGAATGTGTCCACCTTTTCGTCTCTAAAAATCCCGCTTTACATAAATAATAGAGGTTTAATTCAGTGTTGGTTTAATTGCTGTTAATTTTCGTGATTATTTTGTTAATTTATACTAATTTAGATTATGTCGTTAATTTGTGGATTTTTTCGTTGATTTAGTGCTCATTTTTCGTATTTTGGTGTAATGTTTAGAATAACAGTGTAGTTAAAATAAGTTAAATGTTAATGTTCATGGGAAAAAGTATTTGCTCACTTGCTGATTCCTTATTTTTCTATTTATTTGTCACTGAAACATTTAAAATCATCGACTAAATTATAATATTAGACCTAGATAAGCCAAATAAATAGAAAATGTAGTTTTTAAATGATCATTTAATTTATTAAGGGAAAATACTTTTCAAACTTTTGTGGTCCTGTGTGAAAAAGTATTTGCCCCTGCACCTAATAACTGGTTATACCACCATTGGTGTCATCAGCAACAATCAAATGTTTGCAATATCTGGCAATGAGTTTTCCACATTACTGTGGAGGAATTTTGTCCCACTCTTTCTTGTAGAATTGTCTTAATTCAGCCACACTGAAAGTTTTAGAGCATTAATGGCCTATTTAAGATCATGTCACAGTATTTAAGTTGGCTTTAAATCCAGACTTTGACAAGGCCAGTCCAAAACCATTTTGTTTTTTAACCATTCAGAGGTGTTGTGTTTTGGATCACTGTCCTGCTGCATAACCCAAGTGTGCTTGAGCTTAAGGTCATAAACTGATGGCCAGACATTCTCCTTCAGGATTTTGTGGTTGAGAGCAGAATTCACAGTTCTGTCACTTACAGCAACATGTCCAGGTCCTGAAGCAGAAGATTTGCCACTGTTCCAAGTTTTTCCCATTTTTGAATAATGTCTCAACACACGATGGGCATGATTTGTTGTTTTTTGAGGGTATTTTTTTAACCTACTTCATTTGATTTTTTTCTTTTAACAGGCCTGGCAGTAAATTATGCCAGGGTTTGGCTGGTGAATTTGATCTCAGTTTTCCAAAATGCAGATGATCATGATTCATGGTTTAGCAATAGGGGGCAAAAACTTGTAGATTTGGATAGTTTTTGTTCTGTTGAAATCATAATGAAATCATAATTTAAAAATTGCATTTGTATTCACTGTGATTATTTTTGTCTAATACTATAATTTGTTACAAATATACAAAAAAGAAATTAGGAAGGGTCTAATTTTTTTCACCACACTTTATAAAAATAATATTAAGCCACTTGAACATTTTACATCTGGCAGCACTGGTTTTAAAGCCCTGGTTCAAAATAGTGAATGCCAAAATCACTTCTTTTGTGTACTGATCAATATTACTTTTCAGTAAGAAACTCACTACATACTCCGCAAAGACACAGTTTTCCCCTATCTGAATTAAAACCCATGTAACTTTCCATTTACCAGGGTGCGTAATCTTCTGTGCTCTCCACACTGTTTTTAATGAACTGAGGTGAACGTTTCTGTCACGCTCCCGGTAAGGTGCTGACAAGCTCGGGACATTCAATCTAGGCATGGTGGTCGCGTAGCAACTCGACCATTTTGACTGAGGAAAATGAAAGGTGAGTGGTTTGTCAGCGGGAGGTGGACAGCGGTCTGGTGTCACCTTACTGAATGGTCCTCATACTGTTCCATGTGAGCACATTTCACCACCCACCAGGAGTTTCTTCAGTCATCTGTCTCTGAGCTGTCACTGCACTCGGGTCATGCAGATTCATGGACAATTTACCTGGACTGTATAACAAGCACTAAGCCTCTCCTTATGGATGTTACAGAGCTGCAGTACAAGCTGATCATGGAGTCACCACAGTCAGGTAGAAAAGGTAAGCTCTGTTCCTGATATGAGGTTGTTTTTGTTGTGTTCCAGGCTATGCATATCACTTCATTTAACTTACATAGCTATACAGCACATGGACCGTCATATACAGTACAGTACTGTGTATATAAGTCTTAGGCCTCTTTGGTTTTGTTATTTTAGTAGATAACAATGACCATTTTTCTGTCACAACAGAACCAGGCTATTCAGGAAATGTATAAACACTTCCATAATAAAGTGTCAAAAACTGTTCCCTGCCTCTGTAATTAAAATGTTTTGAACTATTTGTGGCACAAAAAATGAGATCTAGTGACTTGAACCAGGTGTTATTTGGCTACTTTTTGCCACAGAAACGGACATTTCACTAAATATGGGTTTTTCCGTGTTAAGAGTTATTTAATTCTTATTTTTATGTTTATACTTGGCACAATTTCACAGTCCTACAAAACAACAAACCAAAGGTGGAGATTTGCAAGTTCTACTTTCATACCAATTTTGGCATAAAGGTTTTCTGCATATGGTCCTCATAAACTTGATAATAAGAGACGACAACAAACCTAGGGTGGCCTTTGCACATACTGTGTAGTATAATGTAAGGGACGTTTAGTTACCGGAAATAGGAAAAATAGGGCATGTTTTTGCAAGTTCAGTGAATAACAAGGAATTACGAAGAACACCAAAGTCAAACGGAGCTAGAATGGAACTGAAAAAGTTCTCACAATAAAAGTTTTCATATCAGCTGAATAAAAAATTATCACAACAAATTTCCTTTCATTAAGTATACAAACACAGTTTTAGTCCTGAGTGAAAGTTAAAGAAGTCAGGTTAAACTTTTTTTATTTTAATTGAAACAAGCTGAAAATGAAAGAAGCAAATAGACAAACTTATGAAACTAGTGTAAAGGTTTCAAAATAATGAAAATTCTATAAAATTCATAAAAATGACAGGAGTAAAAAAATGTCTCAGATCTGGTTATTTACAATGGTGTTTGTTTAGATTTATTTTCCGTCAGTGTCATAAAAGCCAGAATGAAGCAATGAGCACCCTCTGATCTGATCTTATCTATATGATTATATTTCACTGATAAAATGTTTAACATCCAAATAAACCTGTAGAATTTAGTAAAAAAATAAATCATTGAATCATGACTATACAAAGGAAATAAAACCCACAATAAAAATGTAAACATGCTGACAATGTATATTACAATAAATGAAAACCATTTAGTATCATAATTTAAAATCCATACATAATTAAATATCACTATAATTCAGTCATGTGCACCTATTAACAACATTGTCAGCAGTGGTTGAGTATCTCTAGAATATCTATAAATACACAAACGTGCCATTTTTCAAATAAAATACTATCTTCTCATTTACAGTATTTCACGCCAGGTTTGTTTGTGCACTTCATGTAAAACTAATAAAATATCGATCATGCATTATTTACAATCTTTGTCAATGTTTACCATGTCTCTGGTTCTGTTACTGTCAGGACTGACTAACAGTCGAGGAGGCCTTAGACCGCCCACTCAGGGAAGTGAAGCTCGTGCAGGCGTCTATCTGGAGGAGCCGCTGCAAGACACACGAACACTGCAGGACCAGGCAGCCGGGTGAGTCCCTGTCCAGCTTTACCTGCACCTTATTCAATACCCACACATCTCCTTCCTACCAGCATCAGTGCTGTGACTATATTTTCATTCACACATTCATGCAGGCACATTTAGCAACAGCTCGAAAGAAGCGTCACCTCTTATACAGCGACATTTTGTGTTTCTTTTTTCAGCAGTCAGTGAAACCACATTTACGATGCAAGAGTCTTAAGGCATAGGCAATTTAATATTCACTCACCAGCCATTTTATTAAGTCCATCCTACGAGTACTAAGTTGAAGCCCCTAGCTGTCAGACGATGGTACATTGTGGTCATGGTCAGCATGGTTAACAGTCACCACTACTGTGAAATGTTGATCCAAGGCAGGATGGATCCATGCTTTCATGTTGTTTAAACCAAATTCTAACCATATTATCTGAAAGTCAAAGCATAAATCGAGACTTATCAGACCATTTAAGATTTTTCCAGTCTTCTATTGACAAATTTGATGTGTTCATGGTCATAGTTGATGTAAATTGCCTTTCGGTGTCACCTGGTGTGGTCTCCTATCACCGTAAGCCAGGAATGTACAACTGTTGTCATGGAGGGCCCAAGACACTGCACTTTATCTTTTCAACCAGTCTCTTCAGGAAGTGATTTCACTGAATTCCTACACTAAGTACTGTTCAGTGAAAACACCTGCTTTAGTGAGAGGCTGAAACGAAAACCTGCAGCATCTTGGCCCTCTGTTGCAATAATTGGACTTCCCTGCTGTAGGCCATTTGCTTCAAGGTTCAATGTGTTTTGTGCTCAGTGATGCTGTAAAGAGTGGTCATTTGACAGAGTTGCTCTATTGGTTCACCTTGTAAAGCCATACCACATTTGCTGTATAGCCATTTGCTGTATGTCATTTCCTCACTCTCCCTCTGCACATCACGTTGCCCCACACCTACCTAAAAGTAAAAATAATTTTTTAAAAAGGTTATTTGAGTGACTTGCTTTCTGTCAGCTTGAACCACTCTCGTCTGGCATCAACAAGGCTTTTTTTACCTAGAGAACTGTTGCTCACTGGATGTGTTGGACAACACGGTGGGGCAGTGGGTAGCACCTGTGCCTCAGAGTCAGAAGGTCCTGGGTTCCCAACAGCGGGTGGCAGGGCCCTCCCGTGTGGAGACCCTGCATGTTCTCCCCATGTCTGTGTGGGTTTTCTCCAGGTACTCTGGCTTCCTCCCACAACCAAAAACTTGCACTAAAGGTTAGGTGAATTGGGCACTCTAAAATTGTCCATAGGCATGAATGTGAGTGTGAATGGTTGTCTGTCTCTATGTGTCAGCCCTGCGATGAACT